>APFE031396472.1:27963-44558 GCA_000404065.3 Pinus taeda | reverse complement strand
ACCCCCTCCGAAACCATCGTACCCTTGCCCATTTTATCGTGCCCCACCATGACTCCTCCACCAAAATCCTACCGCCACATTGCATAAACATTGGCCTATTGAATGCCCTCCTAGCGAATAATTGTTCGATATTAATTTGACTCTCCTGGGTAACCATTTGAAAACTAACGGTCCCGCGCCATTTTCAACAAAACCTTCCGGACATTTGAAACCTTATGAACCCTTCACTCTCCTTTCTTTACTACTCATCCTATCACTCTATTTCTTTTCACTGTTTGTCTTCTATTATTGACAGTTTTCCACATCGATCATTCTTAGAGCTATTCCGTGACCAGACCACTATAGAAACCCGACAGTTCCCTGTTTCTTTGACCTGACAATTTCTTAATCAAACACTTTCCCCGATAATCTCTTGTGTAAATTCCTCTTGTTCTTAGATTCTTACAGTCATGCCTCCAAAGACTCAGACTCAAGATAAGCCTGTTAATCCTTTGATTCCCCCTTCTGTATATTTAGATCATATACCTTTAGCCAATAGGGATTACAGGATTAATGAAGCCCAATGTGACTGTGATTTTCTTGAGTTATATTGCTGGTTAAAAGATAAATATGCAGATAAGACAGATGAAATTGGGCTTTGGGAATCCAACCTCCCCCATTACATTTTCCCCTTGACATTCCAAGCCCCTGAATTTACCAAAAGGTGTCAATCATGCTATGTCCCTTCCCAAAGAGCTACCATTGTCCCTACAGGTGACATTCTCCTCACAATTACTGCCCAATCCACTGACCAAATGTTGTTGGCTTCCACTATGGAAAATAATTCTCCTTTCTCCTTAGAAGCCCTCACCCAACTTTATCTGAAGATGAATTTCACCACCAGAGCCAAAAATTTTGAGATCTTCTTGCCTGAGAATGCCCAATTGCCTAAAAAGAATCCTCCATATCCTTCCTTCATCTATCCTCATTAGGCCAAACAAATTATATCCATAATTTCCTACCTTTTGGGTTATTTTTCTTATTAGTGGGTAGATGAGCCCATTTTAGGATTCCTCTCCAAATTTTCCACAAACAACAAGCCTTCCATTGTGTTCAATTTCAGTCAATTCTTGGATGACAGTATTCATGAATAATTCATAAAGTTTCCCACAGAACAAGTGTTTAATTACACCTCCATTTTGATTTATATGTTCCTTTACTATCAGTTAGAGAAATTCATTTTTGCATTGCAAAAGCTTGATGATGTAGGAAATCAGCAGCCAATGATCTTTTGGAACTCTTTGGTCGTGAAAGAACAACAGGAGTTCACTTACAAGCAGTTCATTGAAGATTTTGTTCATCTAGCCATGAACATCCTTAACAGTGCAATTCAACCCAGGATCAGTGAGGAAATCAAGAGAATTTTGCACCTAACAGATCAGGAAAAGGTTGGGGATTGGTATTTATACCAAAATTATACTGAAATCAAGGTGTATGGTTGTGAATTGGCACCGTATAAACTCCACAAATACCTCCCAATGAGTATTTTTGCCCTCGAGTATATTAGGTAGATGTTGAATTCAGATGACATCGATTTTGTAGTAGCCAAGAAGAAATCACAGTTCAAAATAAAGACACAGGTGGGCCCATTTATGTGTAACACAAGGATGGCAGGTGAAGAAGAAAATAGGATACTTAAAGGAATGAATTTAAGTCTAAGCTTTACATGGTCTTATGACCCCTGTGGCATCATTTCAAATCTCAGAGTAGAGAACAAAAGCACTCCTTACATTCATACTTCAGGGCCAAAAACAGAGAAGTATACCAATCAACTAGAATGGATAGAAAACATTTTGTAGGAAGCTGAAGAACAAATCTTTTCCACTTCCAGTTTGTAGACACCCACTCCTCAGGAAAAATCAAGCAAAGGACAGAGGGAGGAAGGATCATCATCAACAACAAGAAGTGAAGACAAATAGTTCAGGATCAGCTACAGGAAGAGAACAAAGTAAACTCCTAGAATAGAGTTGGACAAAGAGACTGAGGAGTAGGCTGCCATCATAATCACAAATTTACTACCCATAACCAGCAAATTCACAATATCTCCTACTAGACCTTCATCTTCACAAGGTCACAAGGAAACTAAGCTGGAGTCACAGAATGTCCAAATAGAAAAGGAAAATATAGTTTTTGATAGGTATAAGGAGATTAAGCTCAGAAATGAGATTCTAAAAAATAGTATCTATAATCAATTCTGGAAGCAGACTTCTAGCTCACAAAGTAGGTTGTTGTCAGTCTTTGACACAAAGCAGGGAAAAATGCAGATGGACTTTCTTGAGGCCCAAATTCCACAGCCAAAATCAGTGGTAGACTATAAGAGCACTAATTTTGAGTTCACACTATAAAGACATACATCCCATTGATCAAATGGAGATTCACAAGAAAACTGGTGAAATGATATCCTCCACTTTGACTAACATTGCTATGTCACTATCTAAATTGTAGGTTTCATTTGCCAATGTTCAATCACAGTTGAAAATGGATAAGGTGTCCTCCTTAGCCAAGGATAACAGGATGAAGTCTTTGGAAGACTTGGTGGTTAAGTTAGGATATGATCCCAAAGATGTTAATGCTACTGAGGAGTATTGAAAATAAGAACCTAGATATTGCAGCCTTGAGAAAACAACTCAAGCTACTAGCCACAGAGGATCCATTGACCAAGGACATTGAAGAAAGTGAAGCACAGAAAGCAAACATGATGAAGCTAATCATAGAGAAGAATATACAGATTAGGCAGATGGAGGCAGAAATGGATAAAATGAAGAAAGAAGAGAGCCAGAATATTGCCATTGTCTCCTTGGATTGCATACCCATTTCTCAGCTTCCAACAACAAGAACAACCACTGCAGCCACTTCTTCCACTCAGACTGTGAGTGTTGAACAAGTAACAAAGACACTGGAGAACATGTCACTCCAGTCAAAGGAGATTGAGACTTTGTAGGGCCAACTCAAAACTTTAGAAGTGCAAAAGGCCAAAGTTGATGCTGCTCGGTTATTGAAATGCAGAAATCCCAGAAACTGTTAGAGAAGTTGTAGAAGGTATAGAGAGACACTTCAATTGGTCAGACCTTGGCCCAAGCCAAGGAAACCATTTGGATGAATATACTAGACTCTATGAATGAGATTTGGCCTTCTATCCAAATCATATTTGAGCAGAAAGAGCTGATAGAAAAGGTTATAGAAACTATTGTGCAATGAAGAGAGAAGCTTGGAGAGATGCCCACAGAAGCCTCCAACATTATCAGGTTCTTGAACTCTAAGTCCAAGTTTGAGCTTGAAGAAGTAGGGATCAGTGATTGGATTGCTACTATTTTGGAAGTCAAGAAAGTCTTGACAAAGAGGAATCTTATCGATCAGTTGGAAGAAAGATGTGAAACCATGGCGCTGCAAATAAACAGGTTCACTAACAGAATTTAAGCCTTGATCTAGAAAGGATTGCCCAACATTTATGTGATAAATGACAAATTAATCACCCAGGAATACTATATCCTGAATGTGAAAGAAATGGCTAGAAGCAGCATCAAGTTCAGTGGGATTAATGGTAGTATGACAGCAAAGGCGTTTTTGGAAACCATGTCAAATGATTTCTATGTACAGAATGAGGTAAAACAAATTTTTACTGTGAAGCCAACTTTTGCCAAATACACAGAGGTAGACGAAATTTACTGTAGGGTAACAAAATTGACAATACCAGATGAAAAGAGATGGGAAGAATTGGTCGATTTACTGGATTGAGGAATAATTTAGAAACAGTAAAACAATTGCCAGCGCAACACCCAGCACGACAGTCAATTCAACAACGCAACACGGTTTCGGGTTGACTCAACAACCGAAACCATCAAAACAAGGTCACCTTTCCTTTCAGCTGCCTACGTGGCCTATTTGTCTGCCAGGATCGGATCATATTGCTTGTAATTAGGCTAATCATACACTATCGGTTTGACAACATTTTTGTATAGGATTTTTGTAATTTTCAGTATAAATACTTCATTGTTTGAAGTATAAGGGTTGATTTCCGAATGTAATTTCTTCTACATATTGTATTTTTCAAAGTATTGGAGCATCGATAATAAAAGGACCTTTCATAGGATTCATGCGGTGTACCAAATGGTGATGTGTCTCTTCTGTTTATTTGTTTAAACATTGTTTTTCTTCCTCTGTTATTCTGAAAATATGAATTGCTTAACAAAAACTAAAATAAATAGGATTTTTTAATTAGAGAACCCTATTTTGGTTGTTGGTAATTTTAATGTTCTCCACCGAAGTCAAATCAAGGAATTCTTAGTTGCTCCTTGGATTCTATTGAACCTTAAACTTCTACTATTCCACAATTCAATTAATTTCTAAAAAGATCCAAACAGTTCAACTTAGCTTGCCCTGTGAGAACTTCTCTAAAAAATTGATGCAAAATCTAGTTTAATTTATAGACTACATAGCCCAATGGAATTATAACACTCAAATCAACCAAACCTTTCAAACAAGCACAATCATAACTAGCCTAAAATCTACACTAAAACAAAGCTAAATTAAATGGAGAGATCCCTCTCTGAAGTTGGCAGGACTAGATCTTAGCTTCCAAAGTGGTTTTGATGTTGTCCTATGTGTTTACTACCTCAACCTCAAAAATGTAGAACGACAACATAGTGGCGACCATAATGGGAACGAAAACTCTTTAGATTGAAAAACCATTATTCCCTGGTATTTAATCAGTATTTATATAAATTGAAATTTATATATCATTATGCAATACATGATCTGAGGTTGTTATTTTGTATATATTTTAGTGTGTCATTGATTTGATTTTTATTTGTGTGATGATTTTTAATAGACCTGGCTCCCAAAATAATTTTCACTAAATCTCAGCTTGATCCCAACCTTGCTGAATTTGTAGATAATTCAGAAAAATTGGTGAGAAAAAGAAGTCTTACAGAGAGTCAAGGTAGTAATAGTCCTTTGTCTAGATTCAATTCTCTTCCTAAGAATAGTCCTTTATCAAGGTCTAACTCTCTTCCAGAGAAATTTGAAACTATTCAAGATATAGAGTTTGATTTGCCTTTCCAGCATAGTTTGTTTAGAACAAAATCTGAGGCTTTTGTAGAGCAGACTGTCATTGATAAATCCCTACTGCAACCATACATACCCCAAACCCAGCTTCTTGAAAGATATCTTGATCTTGAATTCCTACAACAATTTGAAAAATTACAAGGTCTAGTTTCAATTTTGGTCCAAGCTATTGAAGAAGCTTATATTCAACAATCTGTTGAATTTTCTGCTTTAACAGTTGTAGCAGCCTCTTTGTCTACCAAATCTTCCCAATCTGTTCATCTACAACCTCCTAGTCTTACTCATTCCATAGTCTCAACTTCCACACCTGTGATATCTCAAATTTTTATTCCTACTATCCCTATAGTTATCACAACTAAACCTACCTCAAGTCCATTTTCTAGTCAATCTTCCAAACTAGTTATGGTAGGTAAGTATGCACCTTTTGGTGTTACCAAGCCAGGTAAATGTTATGACTGGAGATTACCAATCTAAAATTGTGACCTTTGATAACACTGGTTCTCATACCGCTCAGCAAAATGTGGATATAATGAATGATGTGTTTGACCTTCTAGAAGTAGATGAAGCCGGTGTTAAAATGAGATTGTTTACTCAAATTTTAGGAGGTGATGTCAAAAAATGGTTTAGGAGTTTACTTGCAGGAAGTATAGCCAACCTTGATGCATTCCATCAAACTTTCTTAGCTAGGTGGGAGATCAAGAAAAATCCAATTCAACTCCTAAATGAATATAAAATACTGAAAAGAAAACCAAATGAAAGTGTGGAAGAATACTGTGAACGGTTTAATATTGTTTGCAATTCCATTCAACAAGACATCAAGCCCTCCCCTGTCCTAACTTTAATTGATTTTCCTCATGGTTTTGATGTATACATGGAATATCAACTTAGAGAGAGAGACCCGACAACTTTGGAAGAAATGCAAGCTAATGCTATTAAAGTTGAAGCTAACATCTTAGCCAACAAGGTCAAATTAAAATCTGAACGCAGGGTTACCATAAAAGAGGAACCTTCTACTTCTAGTTTTGATCATAAAATTGATAACTTAGTGAGGGTATTAAATCAGGTGATGCAAAGAGTAAACATCAATGAACAAACTCAAGTGAGAGAGAACCAAGATTCTCCTCAAAATAGAAACCAAAACTTTAGAAGGAATGTTCCCCAAATTAAACAAAGAGAACAAAAGGGTCCAAGCCAACAGGTTCGACCTCCTTTTCAGGAAAATTACACAGATTATGAGGGCAATATTGTTGAAGATTTGGATAAAAAAATAAATCTGATGGGGATAAACGATGATGAAATAGTTTTCCTCACTCAAGAGGAGCAGGAACTTTTTCTCCTAGCTCAAACTGAACTAGACTACAAAGAATTAGATGAATATAAACAAGGGTTTGAAAATTTCATAATGAAATTCCATAGGCAGTATAACCTTAGGAGCAAAAAGAATCCAAACACTCTCAACACCAAAAACTTTGATAATCTTGCTAAAAAATCCTCTGAAATTGACCCTAGAAAAACCACCGACAATGTTCCTAAGAAAACTGTAGATAATTCTGGTAAGAAAAAGGTAGAAATCTCTGCCAAGAAGATAATTGATAGTGTTTCTAAAACCACTCAAACAGATATCCCAACCACCAGTCAAAAAAAGGAGATTATAACAAAACAAATCATAGATCAATCTGAAGTTCCCAACTTGATTAAGATTCAAACACCAATCAACATTGAGAATGAATTAGCAAAATTGAAAATCCCTATTCCTCTCACAGAGTTAATGAACAAAAACATGTACATACCCCAAGTAATGAAAGATTTAAACATAGGGGAAAACACTGACTTTGTAAATTTGAATGATGACCAGCGTGATCTCTTATTTGGACCTGAAGTTGAAGGCAAACCACAAGAAGTGGGTGTTCCTCCATTCTATGTTAGCCTAAATATTCTTGATAAAATCCTCCATAATGCTATGTTAGATTTAGGAGCTTCCCACAACTTAATGCCTAAAGCTGTTATGGAGAAATGAGGACTTGACATTACCAGACCTTATAAATACTTATGCTCCTTTGATTACAGTAAATTAAGATGTCTAGGTCTCATCAAAGACATGTGTGTTACTTTAGGACAAATCCCAGCTAAAAGTCTGGTAATTGATATAGTGGTTGCAAATATTCCCCCTAAGTATGGCATGTTGTTGTCACGCTCATGGGGAGAAAAATTACAAGGAACCCTACAAATGGATATGACCTTTGCCACCATACCCATTTTTGGGCAGCAAAGAATATTATATAGGGAAACCTTGATGAAATTCATGGTGAGTAGTCAAGAGAAACCTCACAACTATCCCCTTTATTCTGTTCACTCAGATTTGGATTCTTTCATTCTTTATAATGATGGAGATATGAACACTTAGGTGATCAATGCTGAAACTGAAATTTCTAAAATGGACCTAACCCAAACACAAATAACATAACTCAATACTCCTCTTGAACCTCTTTGGAACATGAGTTTTGATGGTCCTTGTAGCAAGGATGGTTCTGGAGCAGGAATTTGGGTGGTAAACACAGGAAATAATCATGTTGAGGGTCACCCATACAGGGGTTAATTTTCAACGTACCAATAACATAACAGAGTATGAAGCCCTTATATTAGGATTGCAATTGTTGAAAAAATTAGGTGCCAAAAGAATCTCCATTCAAGGGGATGCATAATTAATTATCAAACAAATTAAAGGAGAGTATTCAGCCAAACATCCTAGGATGAGAGCATAAAGAAATGCCATGCTTGCTTTTCTAGAAAGTTTTCTTGAATGTGACCTTTCTGCAATTCCTAGAAAACAAAATATCATTCCAAATAGTGTGGCCTTTTCAGCCAGCTCTTGTAGAATGCCTTATCCTAATCAATAATATGTACTGGGGGTGAAACATTGACTCGTTGTACCGGATAATGAGGTATTGGCAGGAGTTTGGAGATGATAAACAGATTAAAAGTTTTTTGCAATCCAAAGATGAATTTCAAGATGATAGTATTGATTTGGAATCTGAAGTAGATAGTCAAATTGTTGTACATTATAATCTAGAAAGGAAATTAGATAATTCAGATGGAAATACACCCATAGAGAAAGTTGTAAATAAATTAGAATTGCTTGAGATAGACTGAAAAAGAAGAATTTGAAACACTCCAACTCAAAGATAATGCTTTGCCTAGAGGTCTAGTTCCATTAGAAGAATTATTTGATTTCAATGATGTGGCTAAAAAGCCTAAGATTGATCCCACGAGAATAGCAATTGAAGAATGTAATTTAGGTACTAAAAAAGACCTCAAAATCATAAAATTGTCTAAATCAATCTCAGCTGCTAAAAAACAAAAATATATCCCTTTATTCAAGGAATTTAGTGATGCTTTTGCCTATAGCTATGAATATCTTAAAACATGTGATACAAAAATTATACAACACAATATCCCAATTAAGGAAGATCAGAAACCATTTAAACAAAAACTTCACAGAATAAATCCAGTTTTGATGCCTTTAATTGAGAAGGAAATCAAAATAATGTATGACTCTAAAGTCATAGTTCCTATTAGGTACTCTAAATGGGTTTCAAATATCATGCCAACTAGGAAGAAAACAGGTGAAATCAAATTGTGCATAGATTTTAGTAACCTTAACAAAGTATCCCTAAAGGACAACTATCCTTTAACTAAAATGGATCACATTCTGCAAAAGGTAGTTGGATCTTTTAGGATTTCTTTATTATATGGTTTCTCAGGTTATAATCAGGTCTTAGTCCATCCAGAGGATTAAGATTAAACAACCTTTACTACTCCATGGGGTACCTTCATGTATGTGAAGATGCCTTTTGTGTTAATGAATGTTGGAGCCACATTTCAAAGAGAAATGGATATTGCTTTTGCTGATGAAATTATCAGATTTATTATGATCTATCTAGATGACATCACTGTATATTCTAAAACTGATGAAGAACATTTGTTACATTTGAGAAGAGTATTTTAGAAATGTAGAAGGTTTGGGATTTCACTAAATCCTAAGAAAACAATGTTTGGCCTTGAAGAGGGAAAACTTCTTGGTCATATCATATCTAAGGAAGGTATTAAAATTGATATGAAAAGGATTGAAGCTATTATGAAAATCAACCATCCAAGAAACATTAAGGAACTTCAATCATTTATTGGTAGAATAAACTTCTTGAGAAGATTTATCCCTAACCTTGCAGAATTTCTTAGAAACATAACAAACATCCTAAAATGAGATTCTGAAATCCAATGGAATATTGAAGCTAGGCAATCATTTGACCAAGTTAAACAAGCATTGACAAAAGCACCAGTCCTTATCAGTCCAGATTTCACTAAGGATTTCATAATTTTTTCATTTGCTTTTGAACATATTGTTGCAACTCTCCTTTTGCAGAAAAATGATGAAGGATTTGAACAACCCATTGCTTTCTTTAGCAAGGCCTTGAGGGATGTTGCACTCAAATATAATATAATGGAAAAAAATGCTTTTGCATTGATAAAATTGATTAAATATTTCAGAGTATATATCCTTCATTCTCACATAGTTGCTTATCCTTCATTCTCACATAGTTGCTTAAGTACCAAATGTTGTAGTTAAAGATATTTTGACATAGAATGGACCAAATAGAAAAAGAGGCAAATGGATTTCCATGATTCTTGAATATGATATGGAAATCAAGCCAACCAACCTTATCAAAGGACAAGGATTAGCCAAATTGATGGCTGAACCTAATTTTAATGCTTTAGATATCAACTTTGTTGCTGAATTGGGTGATCAAGAGGAACATGTGACTCCACAACTACATGAGGCTTTCATGACCTCACCCTAGTATGCAGACCTTATTTATGTTTTATTTAATTTAAATGCTCCTCCTGGTCTAACAAAGACAAAGGCTAGAATTCTGAAGCTAAAAGCAGTTAAATTTTGCATCATACAAAATGTTTTATATTGGAAAGATGTTGGTGGTATTCTACTAAAGTGTCTATTGAGAGATGATGCAGAAAGGAAAATGCAAGAATTCCATGAAAGTGATTGTGGCAGCCATCTGTATTTGAAAACCATTGCCAATAAGATCCTTAGAGTTGGTTTTCACTGGCCTACACTTTTCCCAGATGTTCATAAGAAGGTAACCTCTTGCCACAAATCTCAAATCTTTGAGGGGAAAATAAATATTTTGCCTCTGCCTTTGAAGCCCATATCTATTGAAATCGCTTTCCAAAATTGGGGATTGGATTTCATTGGAGAAATCCATCCACCATCCTCTGCTCAACATAAATCAATCCTTACTGCTACCGACTACTTCACCAAATGGATTGAGGTCAATCCTTCTAGACTAGCCACGAATGTTGTTAACATCAAATTCTTAGAAACCAATATCCCGTCTAGATTTGGCTATCCAAATAAGCTTATTACAAACAATGTTGCAGCGTTTAGGTCTAAGAAAATGATAGATTTATGCAATAAATACCATATCATATTAGGACATTCAACTACTTATTAGGTATTACCCACAGAGTAATCGGTTCGTTGAATATTCAAATAAAAGTCTGGTAAATATTATAAAGAAGTTGTTAGCATACAACAAAAAGTCATGGCACAACAAGCTGATAAATGCAGTTTTGGTTGATAGGCTCACCACAAAGAAATCAATTGGCATGTCACCATACCAATTGTTTTATGGAATGAATGTTGTTTTTCCATCCTCTTTGGGAGTTTCAATCATGAAGTTAATTCAGGAACTAAAGGCTAAGCCAATTGACATTCAAAGGAGAATTGATCAGGCAAACCAAGGAAGAAGTTTATAATAAGGAGAGTGTCATCCCCAACTGGAGCCATTTTTAGGGTCCTATAATTTATAGGATCTCAAGGTAATTGAGTATTGTATCTCATGAATCTTATTTTGTAAATACTTGTCAATCTACCTGTGAATTCCAAATAAAATAAAAAATAGAATAAAAAATGAAAAGAGGGTATAAATAAGAAAACAAAGAGAAAAAACAAAAATACTAAAAAGAAGAAAATATTGAACCCCACCAAAAGAAAAGAAAAAATAAAAAAAGGGAATAATACTGAAAGGGTTGCAAGTCTAAATGCCACTACACATAGATAGTTTTACTTCATCACTGAAAAAGAAAAAGTTGTGTGCAGTGTGTTCAAAATACCACAATCAATATCTTTTAGTTTAATCAAATAGTGTAATCATGATTAAAATCATTTCAATTTCTGTAAATTAGGTTAGAGAATAAAGATTTGCCCAATAGTTTAATCTGGGTAAATCAGTAGTTAGGAAGAAAATGACATTGATTCAACCGTTTAATCTGGATCATTAGGAGAAATAAGGGATAGGCTAGATAGTTTTTCATTCTGTAATAAAAGAAAATAAAGTGGGTTTGCTAGTCTAAGTGCCCCCTAGAGGAAAAAATAAAAAGATAGCCAAATATGAGCCATGGGATAAAGTACTTTCATATATTTCATCATTTATCTTTATCCTAAATTCAAAAAGAAACTATTAAAAGCACATGGTGACATATCTTGTTTTTCCTATTGATGTTAAATTACAATAGTTTCGAAGCCTCAAGATCAGCTCCCGCTCCTCATCCACGGCCCTCATCTGCCTTCAGTCCCCCCTCTCCATCCTACCTTTATCGTCGGGGGGTCCGAAAAGTTGTTTCTCCCACCGGACCCCATCCCCTATGTGTCGCCCTCTCATGATTTCACACCCCTTCAGCCATTCCCGCTTACCGCTTCCTTCCCCTTCCAAAACTGTCGTCGCCTCTCCCATTTTACTGTGCCCCACCATGACTCCTCCACCAGTCTCCTCCCTCCACGTTGCATAATCGTTGGCCTATTGAATTCCCTCCCGACAAATAACCGTTCGACATTAATTTGATTCTCCTGGGTAACCATTCGAAAACTAACGGTCCCGCACCATTTTCAACGGAACCTTCCCGACATTTAAAACCTTCTGAACCTATCACTCTCCTTTCTTTACTGCTCATCCTATCTCTCTCTTTCTTTTCATTGTTTGTCTTCTGTTATTAAAAGTTTTCCACATCGATCATTTTCAAAGTTATTCCGAAACCAGACCATTATAGAAACCTAACAAGTCCATGTCTCTTTTACCTGACATTTTTTTAGTCAAACACTTTCCTCAGTAAGCTCTTCTATAAATTCCTCTTGTTCTCAGATTCTTACAGTCATGCCTCCGAAGACTCAAACTCAAGATAATCTTGTTAATCCTTGGATTCCCCATTCTGTAGATTTAGATCATATACCTTTAGTCGATAGGGATTACAAGATTAATGAAGCCCAATGTGATTGTGATTTTCTTGAGTTATATTGCTGGTTAGAAGATAAACATGTAGATAAGATTGATGAAATTGAGCTCGGGGAGTCCAACCTCCCCCATTACATTTTCCCCTTGACATTCCAAGCCCCAGAGTTTACCAGAAGGTGTCAATCATGCTATGTCCCTGCCAAAAGAGCTATCATTGCCCCTACAAGTGACATTCTCTTCACAATTACTACACAATCCATTAACCAAATGATGTTAGCTCCCACTATGGAAAATGATACTCCTTTCTCCTTAGAAGCCCTCATCTAGCTTTATCAGAAGTTGGATTTTGCCACCAGAGCCAAAATATTTGAGATCTTCTTGCCTAAGAATGCCTAATTGCCTAAAAAGGATCCTCCATATCCTTCGTCCATCTTCCCTGATCAGGACAAACAAATTATATCCATAATTTCCTACATTTTAGATTATTTTTCTGATCAGTGGGTAGATGAGCCCATTTTAGGATTCCTCTCCATATTTTCCACAAACAGCAAGCCTTCCATTGTGTTCAATTTCAGTCAATTCTTGACTGACAGTATCCATGAACAATTCATAAAGTTTCCTACAGAACAGGTGTTTAATTACACCTCCATTTTGATTTATATGTTCCTTTACTATCAGTCAAACAAATTCAGTTTTGCACTGTAGAACCCTGATGATGCAGTAAATCAACAGCCAGTGATCTTTTGGACCTCTTTGGTCATGAAAGAATAGTAGTAGTTCACTTATAAGCAGTTCATTAAAAAAAAAATCATCCAAACATGAACATCCTTAACAGTGCAATTCAACCCAGGATCAGTGAGGAAATCAAGAGAATTCTGCACCTAATAGATCAGGCAAAGACTGGGGATTGGTATTTATACCAAAATTATATGAAAATCAAGGTGTATGGTTGTGAATTGGCACCCTATAAACTCCCCAAATACCTCCTAATGAGGATTTTTTCACTAGAGTATATTAGACAGACGTTGAATTTGGATGGCATCCATTTTGTAGTAGCCAAGAAGAAATCATAGTTCAGAATAAAGACACAGGTGGGCCCATTTGTGTGTAACACAAGGACAACAGGTGAAGAAGCAGATAGGATACTTAAAGAAATGAAGTTCAGTCTGAGCTTTACATGGTTTTATGACCCCTGTGGCATCATTTCAAAGCTCAGAGTAGAGAACAAAAGCACTCCTTACATTCATACTTCAAGGCCAGAAATAGAGCAGTATGCCAATCAACTAGAATGGACAGTGTTGTCACACAGAGTGTCTAGGCACCTCGACAACACTCAAAGTAAGGGATGTCACTCTTGATCCTTACTCACTCCATTTAGACTCTCTCCTAGGCAAGTCAAGAGGGGTAGTCCCTAAGGTAATTGGATGAGAAAGCCTATGGAATAAGGCTCTAGGAGACTTAAAGACAAAAAACTTGACGAATGTAAATGAATATTGATTAACTCAGATGAATAGATTAAACGCTAATGTAACCAAGACACGACCACAAGATATAAATAATTATAGACTAGTGCCTTTAATATTTGAATTAACCATAGATTAAGTAAAACAAGTTATCCAGAACAATTTTCCAATATGTGACAAATAATGACAATCATGAATAATCAATACAAATGCCCAAAACTGTAACACGCAAGATATTCTAGATTTAAAATGATTTTCATCAACTACCTAGATCTAGGATTAACTAACCTTTTCCAACAGTCAATATGATTTATCACACCTTGACCATAGAAGAATCATAATATTTAAGATTTAGCATTTAACATCAAAAACACCAAAGGACTTTAATTTAGGCAATAAACATTAACGAAGTAAAACAAATCAACGAGTTAAAAAAATCGAAATTTTTAATGGGCCATAAGCCACATTAAAAATTTTAATATTTAAGTGAAAACCCCTTAATTTATTTCATTTTAAATCCTTAGTCACAAATTTAAAATTTTTGGAATCTTTTTATGATTTTTTAGAATTTTTTTATGATTTTTTAGAAATTTTTGAATGTTTTAGCTTTTGGGTATTTTAAAATTTTAAAATATTTTAGATTTTTTAAGTTTTAGAATCAAAAATAAAAATCATATATATATATATAATATATATATATATATATATATAATATAATATATAATGAAATCAAAATAAAATATTAAATTAAAAATCAAATCGATTTTATTTATTTATTTATTAAAACCTTAATGAAACCTAACTAAAGACATGAAATCGAAAATATCTATCTAACCTAATGTACATGCATACAAATAAAACAAAAAAGGGAATCGAATGTTCCGTTGCTAACTCTAACACATAAATAAAAAAAATCAAAGTGTGTGTGTTTTTTTTTTTTTTTTTTGCAAGTGAGAAAAGGCGTAGGAAGGAGACATAAGGGTGAATCGCAGCAACAAGAGGACGTTGAGGGAGAATACGTAGGTTAGCAAGGATAGAAGGATGGTATCGCGGGACAGGAGTTCGATGTGGAATGGAGCAAATGCAGGTGCTTCGACGGAGCTGTTGCAGGTTGAAAAGGCTGCAAGTTGATGAGTGTAAGGAGAACAATGGATAGGGATGAGCAAGAGAGGGAATGAAGAGAAGAGCAGCGTGGATGTGTTTTCATATAGAGGAGAGGGTTTGCGTATAGAGGAAAGGGTTGTTTGTAGGGAAGGAGCAGCGTACGGACTGCAGGTTTTTTTTTTATTGCAGGGTTTGAGGGTAGCATGGAGAGTGAGAGTAAATGCAGGTTCCAGAGGTGCTATGAATGGATGGGAGATTTTGGACGTAGGTTTTGGCAACAAGGAAAGTAGTTGGCAGCTGAGTGAGGGTTTGGAAGAAGAGAAGGGTAATGGAGCAGGAAAAAAAAAATGCATGGAAGCTTGCGATGGGAGGGTTGTTTGATATGCAAAACGATGGCGTAGCGAACAGCTAAGAGCTAAAGCAAACAGGATTTCTATAGCTGAGAGGGTTTAAAAAAGAAATTCAAACTTGCACAATGAAACCTAAAAACCAAGGAACAAATCCCAAAAACCCTTTGAAGTCTTTCTGGAAATTTTAATTAAAATTTTGAATTTACTTGCTAAGAAATTCCCAGATCTTACAAAAAAAATTATATTTGAAGCTCTTAAAACCCTTAGACTATAAAATTAATTAAATAATTTCCCTGCAGAACTATGCTGATGAACCTTACAGATCCAAATCTTACCCTCCAGGGCCTAGATCTGAACTTTGCCCGGTTTTCTTTTTCAAATCTGTCGCTACAGAACAACAATAAAACACCCAAACGATATAGACAATGACCCAAAAAACTGAAACCCAAAAAACCCAAGTCAGAAAATTGAAGAAAATTATAGATCTATGTACATAAATGGCAGATCTATCAGATCTAGGGAGTGTGAGTCCAACTCCGCTCCCAGATCTGATGATCTGAGGCTCTCAACAGCTAGATCTAACGATTTAGCACAGAAAATTTATTTTTTTTGAATTTTTAAAGGAGTTACCGAGCTCGAAACCCTTCATGCATCACCCATAAAAAATATCTTATGATAAGCCCGGGATCAAATTTAAGTTGGGCTCTTTAGAAAACACGGATTGGGAGTTGGTTGGTTCAACTGAGAATTTCCTCGAACGCCCGATGATCTAAAAATCAAGACTTTCCTGCAAAACTCAATTTAACCATCAACATAGAGTGAAAAAACGATAATAAAATTCAAATTCAATAGAGATACGTGCTATTATATTCAAAACTTAAATTATCATTCAAATCTCAGTGACTGAGCAAGATACCTGTACTCAAATTACTCTTCAGAAAGCTACATCAATGGCTAAAAAGAAATCCGTACATGAAAATGACACATCTTATAGCATTTCCACGAAGAGTAACACCAATAGAAATTAACCCCAAAGTCTTTCTTTATTGCTCAGAAAAAGATTACAAGAGAGTTTTTCGCTTAGTACACGATCCAGAGATTAGATCCACTTACTCTCAAATGACTTCCTATTTAAAGATAAATCCTCCAATGGCTAGTTCGAGTGATCCTCGTCAAAGGAATCTTAACCATTGATGAGGATTAAAATTTATTTTAATCTCATCTGTCGAAATTTTAAATTATTGAGGAAATTCGAAATTTTTAATTAAATG
>APFE031396472.1:0-17151 GCA_000404065.3 Pinus taeda | reverse complement strand
ACACGTAGGAATAGTTAAGTATAACTTGGTCTAGTATAGAGTTAGGTAAAGTGTGTTTCTTTAACATGTACATTTGTAACTTACAATCCGACGGTCACGATATGTAGTGATCCGACGGTTCATTCACTCCTCGGTATTATCGACACTTGATCCGTGGCTTGACACCCGATTGGTCCATGAATTCTATTTAAAGCACATGGAGGGTCATTTGTAGGTTCACCATGCATGAGAGAAGATTATGTAAATTTTCATTCTTTTATTAATAAATTGCCTATAGTAGCCACGTTGGCACAGGCCGTGGACTGTTTCCCTCTCTGAGGGTTTTAACCATGTTAAAATATTGGTGTATTGATCTGTGATCTGTTTGTGAGCGGTGTCCTTTTGGTGTTCTGTCTGAGGAACTTACCCTGTAAATTCCTACAAAAATAACCTAACCAAATAGTTAGGATTATTCCCAAATCACTTTTACATAGACTCGATCTAGAACACTAGGACTCCCCTAAGATCCCAGTGACAAAATCCACTTGGGCTTTGGGGTAAGGCTCAAGGAAAACTCTGCCGACCATCCGAGAATGGATCGATGAGACAAAAAACCTCTCGGAATGTAGATCGTCACCAGAAAATTAGGTTTACCTAGGAAATTACATACACGACACATATCTGCTGAGATTATTTACAATTTACACATGCAGAAAGGGTTTACAATATAACATGATCAGGTTGATGATGATAGTTGAACGACACGGACACGTCGATCAGGCGCTATCCCTTTTTGCAAAAAAGGGGTGTACTATTATGGGTTGTTGACACATAGTGGTCAACAGACAAAAAACACTTTGCAGGAAGCTGAAGAACAACTCTTTTCCACTTCCAATTTGCAGACACTTACTCCTCGGGAAAAATTAAACAAAAGACAGAGGGAGGAAGGATCATCATCGACAACGGGAAGTGAAGCCAAAGAGTTCAGGATCAACTACAGGAAGAGAACAAAGTTAACTCCTAGAATAGAGTTGGACAAAGATACTGAGGACCAGGCTGCCATCATAATCCCAGATTCACCACCTGCAACCAGCAAATTCACAACATCTCCTACTGGACCTTCATATTAATAGGGTCACAAGGAAAATGAGCTAGAGTCACAGAATGTCCAAATAGAAAAGGAAAAGACAGTTTTTGATAGGTACAGGGAGATTAAGCTCAGAAATGAGATTCTAAAAAATAGTACCTATAATCATTTCTGGAAGCAGATTTCCAGCTCAAATAGTAGGTTGTTGTCTGTCTTTGACACTGAGCAGGGAAAAATGCAGATGGCCTTTCTTGAGGCCCAGATTCCACAACCAAAATTAGGAGAAAACAACAAGAGCACTACTTTTGAGTTCAACACTAAAGACATACATCCCATTGATCAATTGGATATGCACAAGCAAACTGGTGAAATGATATCCTCCACTTTGACTAACACTGCTATTTCACTATCTAAATTGCAGGTTTCATTTGCCAATGTTTAGTCACAGTTGAAGATGGATAAGGTGTGCTCCTTAGCCAAGTATAACAAGATTAAGTCTTTGGAAGACTTGGTGGTTAAGATAGGATATGATCCCAAAGATGTTAATGTTGCTGAGGAGATTATTAAAAATAAGAACCTGGACATTGCAGCCTTGAGAAAACAACTCAAGCTGCCAACCATAGGGGATCCATTGGCCAAGGACATTGAATAAAGTGAAGCACAGAAAGTAGACATGATGAAGCTGATCATAAAGTAGAATATACAGATTAAGCAGATGGAGGCAGAAATGGAGAAAATGATAAAGGAGAAAGAAGAGAGCCAAAATATGGTCATTGTCCTCATGGATGCCATATCCATTCCTCAGCTTCCAGCAACATGAACAACCACTGCAGCCACTTATTCCACTTAGACTGTGAGTGTTGAACAAGTAACAAAGACACTGGAGAACATGTCACTCCAGTCAAAGGAGATTGAGAGTTTGCAGGGCCAACTCAAAGCTTTAGAAGTGCAAAAGGCCAAAGTTGAAGCTGCTTAGGTTACAGAATGCAAAAATCCTAGAGACTATTGGAGAATTTGCAGAAGGTTGAAAGAGACACTTCAATTGGTCAGACCTTGGCCCAAGCCAAGGAAACCATTTGGATGAATATACTAGACTCTATGAATGATATTTTACCTTCTATCCAAATCATATTTGTGCAGAAAGAGCTGATAGAAAAGGCTACAAAAACTATTGTGCAGAGAAGAGAGAATCTTGGAGAGATGCCCACAAAAGCCTCCACCATTATCAAGTTCTTGAACTACAAGTTCAAATTTGAGCTTGAAGAAGTAGGGATTAGTGATAAGACCGCTACAGTTTTGGAAGTCAAGAAATTCGTGACAAAGAGGAATCTTATTAATCAATTGGAAGAAATATGTGAAACCTTGGAGCTGCAAGTAAACATGTTCACTAACAGAATTGAAACCTTGATCCAGAAAAGACTGCCCAACATTTATGTGATAATTGAGAAATTAATCACTCAAGAAGACTATATCTTGAAGGTGACAGAAATGGCTAGAATCAACATCACATTCAGTGGTATTAAGGGCAGTATGACGGCAAAGGCGTTTTTAGAAACCATGTCAAATGATTTCTATGTACAGAATGAGGTAAAACACATTTTTGCTGTGAAGCCAACTTTTTCCAAATACACAGAGGTAGATGAAATTTACCACAGGGTAACAAAATTGACAATACCAGATGAAAAGATATGGGAAGAATTGGTCAATTTATTGGATTGAGGTATAATTCAGAAACAATAAAACAATTGCCTACGCAGTAGCCATCACGACAGTTAGTTCAACAATGCAGCACAGTTTCGGGTTGACTCAGCAACCGACACCATTAAAATAGGGCCACTTTTCCTTTTAGCAGCCTATGTGGCCTATTTATCTACCACAATTAGATCATAATGCTTGTAATTAGGCTAATAATACGCTCTTGGTTTGACAATGATTTTGTCAAGGATTTTTGTAATTTTCAGTATAAATACTTCACTGTTTGAAGTATTAAGGGTTGATTTATGAATGTAATTTCTTTTGCATATTATATTTTTCAAGTTACTGGAGCATCAATAATAAAATAACCTTTAACAATATTCATGTGGTGTACCAAATGGTGATGTGTCTCTTCTATTTATTTGTTTAAGCATTGTTTTTCTTTCTCTATTATTTTGAAAATCTGAATTGCTTAACAAAAATGGTGATAAATAGGATTTATTATTTAGAGCACCCTATTTTGGTTGTTGGTAATTTTAATGTTTTCCACTGAAGTTGGATCAAGGAATTCTTAATTGCTCCTTGGTTTCTACTGAACCTTACACTTCTTCTATTCCACAATTCATTTAATTTCTAAAAACTATCTAAACAGTGCAAATTAGCTTGCCATGTGAGAACTTCTCTAAAAAATTGATGCAAAATCCAATTTAATTTATAGAATCCATAACCCAATGGAATTATAACGCTCAAATCAACCAAACCTTTCAAACAAAACAAACAAGTACAATCCTAACTAGCCTAAAATTTACACTAAAGCAAAGCTAAATTAAACAGAGAGATCCCTCTCTGAAGCTGGCAGGGCTAGATCCCTGCTTCCAAAGTGGTTTTGATGTTGTCCTATGTTTTTACTCAATCAACCTCAAAAGTACATAACGAAAACATAGTGGTGACCATACTGGGGAACGAAACTCTTTAGATTGAAAAATCATTATTCCCTGGTATTTAATCAGTATTTCTATAAATTGAAATTTATATATCATTATGCAATACATGATCTGAGGTTGTTATTTTGTATATATTTTAGTGTGCCATTGATTTGATTTTTGTTTGTGTGATGATTTTTAATAGACCTGGCTCCCAAAAGAATTTTCACTAGAGCTCAGCTTGATACCAACCCTGCTGAATTTGTGCATAATCCAGAAAAATTGGTGAGAAAGAAGTCTTACAGAGAGTCAAGGTAGTAATAGTCCTTTGTCTAGATTCAATTCTCTTCTTGAGAATAGTCCTCTATCAAGGTCTAACTCTCTTCCAGAGAAATTTGAAACTATTCAAGTTATAGAGTTTGATTTGTCATTCCAACATAGTTTGTTTAGATCAAAATCTGAGGCTTTTGTAGATCAGACTGTCATTGATAAAGCTTTACTGCAACCATACATACCCCAAACCCAGCGTCTTGAAACATATCCCAATCTTGAAGCCCTATAGCAATTTGACAAATTACAAGGTCTAGTTTCAGTTTTGGACCAAGCTATTGAAAAAGCTTATATTCAACAATATGTTGAATTTTCTGCTTTAACAGTTGCAGTAACCTCTTTGTCTACCCAATCTTCCCAATCTGTTCATCTACAACCTCCTAGTCCTGCTCATTCCATAGTCTCAACTTCCTCACCTGTGATATCTCAAACTGTTATTCCTACTATCCCTATAGTTATCACAACTACACCTACATCAGGTCCATCTTCCAATCAATCTTCCAGACCAATTATGGTAGGCAAGTATGCACCTTTGGTGTTACCCGGCCAGCTAAATGCTATGCCTAGAGATTACGAATCTAAAATTGTGACCTTTAGTAACACTGGTTCTCATACTACTCAGCAACATGTGGATAGAATGAATGATCTATTTGACCTTCAAGAAGTAGATGAAGCCAGTGTTAAAATGAGATTGTTTGCTCAAAGTTTAGGAGGTGATGTCAAAAAATGGTTTAGGATTTTACCTGCAGGAAGTATAGCCAACCTTGATGCATTCCATAAAAATTTCTTAGCTAGGTGGGAGATCAAGAAAAATCCACTTCAACTCCTAAATGAACATAAAAGATTGAAAAGAAAACCAAATGAAAGTGTGGAAGAATATTGTGAACAGTTTAATATTGTTTACGATCCCATTCCATAAGACATCAAGCCCTCCCCTAGCCTAGCTTTAATTGATTTTCGTGAAGTTTTTGATGTAGACATGGAATATCAACTTAGAGAGAGAGACTCAACAACTTTGGAAGAAATGCAAGCTAATGCTATTAAAGTTGAAGCTAACATCCTAGCCAAGAAGGCCAAATTAAAATCTGAATGCAGGGTTACCATAAAAGAAGAACCTTCTACTTCTGTTGTTGATCATAAAATTGATAACTTAGTGAGGGTAGTAAATCAGATGATGCAAAGAGTAAACATCAATGACCAAACTCAAGTGAGAGAATGCTCCTCAAATTAGAAACCAAAAGTTTAGAAGGGATCTTCCCTAAATTAAACAAAGAGAAAAAAAGGTCCAGGCCAGTAGGTTCGACCTCCATTTCAGGAAAATTACACAGATGATAGAGGGGAATATTGTTGAAGATTTGGATGATAATCAAATAAATATGATGGGGATAGACAATGATGAAATATTTTTCCTTGCTCAAGAGGAGCAGGAAATTTTTCCCCTAGCTCAAATTGAAATAGGCTCTGAAGAATCAGATGAATATAAAAAAGGGTTTGAAAATACCATAATGAAAGTCCATAAGCAGTATAACCTTACGAGCAAAAAGAATCCAGAAAATATCAAAACCAAAAACTCTGATAATCTTGCTAAACAATCCTCTGAAATTGATCCTAGAAAAACCATTGAGAGTCTTCCTAAGAAAACTGTGGATGATTTTGGTAAGAAAGAAGTAGAAATCCCTGTCAAGAAGATAGTTGATAGTGTTTCTAAAGCTACTCAAACAGATATCCCAACCACCAGTCAACAAAAAGAACTTATAACAAAAAAAATTACAAATCAATCTGAACTTCCCAACTTGATTAAGATTCAAACATCATTCAACATTGAGAATGAATTAGCAAAATTGAACATCCCTATTCCTCTCACAAAGTTAATGAACAAAAACATGTACAGACCACAAGTAATGAAAGCTTTAACATAGGGGAAAAAACTGACTTTGTAAATCTGAATGATGACTACCCCGAACTCTTATTTGGGCTGCAAGTTGAAGGCAAACCACAGGAAGAGGGTGTTCCTCTATTCTATGTTAGCCTAAATATTCTTGATAAAATCCTCCATAATGGTATGTTAGATTCAGGAGCTTCCCACAACCTAATGCCTAAAGTTGTTATGGAGAAATTAGGACTTGACATTACCAGAGCTTATAAAGATTTATACTTCTTTTATTCCAGTAAAGTAAGATGTCTAGGTCTCATCAAAGACCTGTATGTTACTTTAGGACAAATCCCAACTGAAAGTCTAGTAATGGATATAGTGGTTGCAGATATTCCTCCTAAGTATGGCATGTTGTTGTCACACTCATGGGGAGCAAAATTACAAGGAACCCTACAAATGGATATGAGCTTTGCCACCATACCAATTTTTGGGCAGCAAAGAAGATTATATAGGGAATCCTTGATGAAATTCCTGGTGAGTAGTCAAGAGAAACCTCACAACTATCCCCTTTATTCTGTTCACTCAGATTTGGATTCTTTCATTCTTTACAATGATGGAGATATCAACACTCAGGTGATCAATGCTGAAACTGAAATTTCTAAAACAAACCCAACCCAACACAAATAGCAGAACTCAATACTCCTCTTGAACCTCTTTGGAACATGAGTTTTGATGGCTCTTGTAGCAAAGATGATTATGAAGCAGGAATTTGGGTAGTAAACATAGGAAATAATCATGCTGAGGGTCACTAATACAGGTTTAATTTTCAATGTACCAATAACATAGCAGAGTATAAAGCCTTTATATTAGGATTGTAGTTGAAAAAATTAGGTGCCAGAATAATCTCCATTCAAGGGGATGCGGAATTAATTATCAAACAAATTAAAGGAGAGTATTCAGCCAAACATACTAGGATGAGAGCATGCAGAAATGTCATGCTTGATTTTCTAGAAAGTTTTCTTGAATATGACCTTTCTACAATTCCTAGAAAACAAAATATCCTTCCAAACAGTATGGATTTTTCAGCCAACTCTTGTAAAATTCCTTATCCTAATCAAGAATATCTACTAAAGGTGAAACATCGACTAGTTGTACCAGATACATGAGGTATTCGCAGGTGTTTGGAAATGATAAACAAATTGAAAGTTTTTTGCAATCCAAAGATGAACTTCAAGATGATAGTATTGATTCGGAATCTAAAGTATATAGTCAAATTTTTGTACATTCTAATCTAGAAAGGCAATTAGATAATTCAGATGTAAATACACCCATAGATAAAGTTGTAAATAAATTAGAATTGCTTGAGATAGACCCTGAAAAAGAAGAATTTGAAACACTCCAACTCAAAGATAATGTTTTGTCTAGAGGTCTAGTTCCATTAGAAGAATTATTTGATTTCAATGATGTGGCTAAAAAGCCTAAGATTGAACTCACGGGAACAACAGTTGAAGAATGTAATTTAGGTACTAAAAAAGACCTCAAAATCATAAAACTGTCTAAATCAATCCCAGCTGCTGAAAAACAAAAATATATTGCTTTATTCAAGGAATTTAGTGATGTTTTTGCTTGGAGCTATGAATATCTTAAAACATATGATACAGAAATTATACAACACAATATCCCAATTAAGAAAGATCAGAAACCATTTAAACAAAAACTTCACAGTATAAATCCGGTTCTGATGCCTTTAATTGAGAAGGAAATCAAAAGAATGAAGGACTCTAAAATCATAGTTCCTCTTAGGTACTCTAAATGGGTTTCCAATATTCTGCCAACTAGGAAGAAAACAAGTGAAATCAAATTGTGCATAGATTTTAGGAACCTTAACAAAGTCTCCCTAATGGATAACTATCCTTTACCTAAAATGGATCACATTCTGCAAAAGGTAGTTGGATCTTCTATGATTTCTTTATTACATGGTTTCTCAGGTTATTATCAGGTCTTAGTCCATCCAGAGGATCAAGATAAAACATCATTTACTACTCCATGGGGTACCTTCATGTATGTGAAGATGCCTTTTGGGTTAATGAATGTTGGAGCCACATTTTAAAGAGAAATGGATATTTCTTTTGCTGATGAAATTGGTAGATTTATTGTGATCTATCTAGATGACATCATTGTATATTCTAAAACTGATGAAGAACATTTGTTACATTTGAGAAGATTATTTGAGAAATGTAGAAGGTTTTGGATTTCACTAAATCCTAAGAACACAGTGTTTGGTCTTGAAGAGGTAAAAATTCTTGGTCATATCATATCTACGGAAGGTATTAAAATTGCTCCTAAAAGGAAAGAAGCTATTCTGAAAATCAATCATCCAAGAAACATTAAGGAACTTCAATCATTTAATGGTAGAATAGACTTCTTGAGAAAAATTATCCCTAACCTTACAGAACTTCTCAGAAACATAACAAACATGCTAAAACGAGATTCTGAAATCAAATGGAATATTGAAGCTAGGCAATCATTTGACCAAGTTAAACAAGCATTGACAAAATAACCAATGCTTATCAGAGCAGATTTCATTAAGGATTTCATAATTATTTCATATGCTTCTGAACATACTGTTGAAGCTGTCCTTTTGCATAAAAACGATGAAGTATTTGAACATCCCATTGCTTTCTTTAGCAAGGCCTTGAGGGATGCTGCACTCAAATATAATATATGGAAAAATAGGCTTTCGCATTAATAAAATCAATTAAAGATTTCAAGTATATATCCTTCATTCTCACATAATTGCTTATGTACCAAATGTCGTAGTTAAAGATATTTTGACACAGAATGGACCAGATGGAAAAACAGGCAAATGGATTGCCATCATTCTTGAATATGATATGGAAATCAAGCCAACAAAGCTTATCAAAGGACAAGGATTGGCCAAATTGATGGATGAATCTAATTTTAATGCTTTAGATATCAACTTTGTAGCTTAATTAGATGATCAAGAGGAACAGGCGACTCCACAACTAGATGAGGCTTTAATGACCTCACCCTGGTATGCAGACCTTATTTATGTTTTATTTAATTTAAATGGTCCTCCTGGTCTAACAAAGACAAAGGCTAGATTTAAGCTAAAAGCAGTTAAATTTTTCATCATACAAAATGCTTTATATTGGAAAGAAGCTGGTGGTATTCTACTAAAGTGTCTATTGAGAGATGATGCAAAAAGAACAATGCAAGAATTCCATGAAGGTGACTGTGGTGGCCATCTGTATAGGAAAACCAGTGGCAATAAGATCCTTAGAACTAGTTTTTACTAGCCTACACTTTTCCCAGATGTTCATAAGAAGGTAACCTCTTGCCACAAATGTCAAATCTTTGAGGGGAAAAGAAAGCTTTTGCCTCTATCTTTAAAGCCCATATATGTTGAAAGCCCTTTTCAACAGTGGGGATTGGATTTCATTGGAGAAATCCATCCACCATCCTCTGCTCAACATAAATGGATCCTTATTGTTACTGACTACTTCACCAAATGGATTGAGGCCACTCCTTCTAAACTAGCCACGGATGTTGTTAACATCAAATTCTTAGAAACCAATATCATGTCTAGATTTGGCTGTCCAAATAAGCTTATTATAGACAATGTTGCGGCCTTTAGGTCTAAGAAAATGATAGCTTTATGCAATAAATACCATATGACATTAGGGCATTCAACTGCTTATTACCCACGGGGTAATGATTTGGCTGAATCTTCAAATAAAAGTCTAGTAAATATTATTAAGAAGTTGCTAGCAAACAACAAAAAGTCATGGCACAACAAGCTAATAAATTCACTTTGGGCTGACAGGCTCACCACAAAGAAATCAATTGGCATGTTACCATACCAATTGGTTTATGGAGTGGGTGTCGTTTTTCCATCCTCTTTGGGAGTTCCAGTCATGAAGTTAATTTAGGAACTACAGGCTGAGCCAAATGACATTCAAAGGAGAATTGATCGGACAATCCAATTGCAACAATCCAGGGAAGAAGTTTATAATAAGGCTCAGGTCATCCATGAGAATATCAAGAAATTTTTTGACAAGAGAACTAAAGCAGATGATTTCACCTTGGGTGATAAAGTTTTAGTGGGATTCCATAAGGGAAGACGAAGGGAAGCATGGAAAATTTGACAATTTATGGATGGGACCTTATGTCATTTCTGCTTTCAGAGGGCATAATGCATTCTTTCTCAGAAATTTAGATGGGATAGAATTACCTGGTGGACCTATCAATGGCAGGATGCTCAAACACTATTTCTCTGAGCAATACAGATTTTATTAGCATTTATCATTGTAAATATCATCGTCTTTATTATTTGGATTGGGTGACCTATTAATGGAAGTTGAATCCCGCAGTGAAGACCCTAAGCTTCTATTGATATGTTACCATAAGTACTGCAACAAAGAAAACAAAGGTGGATATTGCTGAAATAGAACACTCAAGGATATTGATCAAATGTTCTTGGAAGCTAACAGGGAGAGTGCCATCCCCAGCTGGAGTCACTATTAGGGTCCTATAATTTATAGGATCTCAAGGTAATTGAATATTGTATCTCAGGAATCTTATTTTTTAAATACTTGTCAATCTACCAATGATTTCCAAATAAAAGAGAAAATAGAATAAAAAATGAAAAGAGGGTATAAATAAGAAAAACAAAGTGAAAAAACAAGAATACTAGAAAGAAGAAAAGATTGAACCCCACCAAAAGAAAGAAAAATAAAAAAAGGGAATAATAATGAAAGTGTTGCAAGTCTAAATGCCACTACTCATAGATAGTTTTGCTTCATCACTGAAAAATAAAAAGTTGTGTGTAGCTTGTTCAAAATGCCATAATCACTAGCTTTTAGTTTAATCATATAGTGTAATCATGATTAAACTCCTTTCAATTTCTGTAAATTAGGTTAGAGAATAAATATTTGCCCAATAGTTTAATCTGGGTAAATCAGTAGTTAGGAAGAAAATGACATTGATTCAACTGTTTAATATGGATCAATAGGAGAAATAAGGGATAGGCTAAATAGTTTTTCATTCTGTAATAAAAGAAAATAAAGTGGGTTTGCTAGTCTAAGTGCACCCTAGAGGAAAACATAAAATGATAGCTTAGTCATGGGTAGGTAAACTAGTTGGTTTTGAAAATATTTACCTATGCTATTTTTATCCTAAAGTTTTAAGGATATGGTGAAAAGGGCCAAATATGCACCATGGGATAAAGTACTTTCATATGTTTCATCATTTATCCTTATCCTAAATTCAAAAAGAAAATATTAAAAGCACATGGTGAAAGATCTTGTTTGTTGTATTAAGGTTAAAGTACAATAGTTTTGAAGCCTCGGGATCAACTCCCACTCCTCATCCACGGACCTCATCCTCCTTCGGCCCCCCCTCTTCATCCTGCCTTTACCACCGAGGGGGGGGTCCGAAAAGTTGTTTCTCCCACCGGGTCCCATCCCCTACATGTCGCCCTCTCATGATTTCGCACTCCCCCAACCATTCCCACTTACTTCTTCCTACCCCCTCCTAAACCATCGTCCCCTCACCCGATTTACCATGCCCCACCACGACTCCTCCACTAGTCTCCTCTCGCCACATTGCATAACCGTTGGCCTATTGAATGCCCTCTCGATAAATAACCATTCGACATTAATTTGATTCTCCCGGGTAACCGTTCAAAAACTAACGGTCCTGCGGCATTTTCAATGGAACCTTCCCGGCATTTAAAACCTTCTGAACTTGTCACTCTACTTTCTTTACTTATCATCATCACTCTCTTTATTTTCATTGTTTATCTTTTGTTATTGACAGTTTTCCACATCAATCATTCTCAGAGCTATTCCGTGACTAGACCACTACAGAAACCTGACAACTCCCTGTTTATTTTACCTGACAGTTTGTTACTAAAACACTTCCCCGGTAAGCTCTTCCGTAAATTCCTCTTGTTCTCAAATTCTTACAGTCAGGCCTCCGAAGACTCAGACTCAAGATAAGCATGTTAATCCTTTGATTCCCCCTTCTATAGATTTAGATCATATACCTTTAGTTGATAGGGATTACAAGAATAATGAAGCCCATTGTGACTGATTTTCTTGAGTTATATTGTTGGTTAGAAGATAAACATGCGATAAGACCAATGAAATTGGGCTCTGGGAGTCTAACCTCCCCCATTACATTTTCCCCTTGACATTCCAAGCCCCAGAGTTTACCACAAGTTGTCAAACATGCTATTTCCCTACCCAAAGAGCTACCATTTCCCCTTACAGGTGATATTCTCTTCACAATTATTGCCCAATCCTTTGACCAAATGATGTTGGCCCCAACTGTGGAAAATAATACTCCTTTCTCCTTAGAAGCCCTCACCTAGCTTTATCAGAAGTTGGATTTCGCCACCAGATCCAAAATCTTTGAGATCTTCTTGCCTGAGAATGCCCACTTGCCTAAAACGAATCCTCCATATCCTTCCTCCATCTTCCCTGATTAGGCCAAACAAATTATATCCATAATTTCCTACAATTTAGGTTATTTTTCTTATCAGTGGGTAGATGAGCCGATTTTAGGATTCCTCTCCATATTTTCCATAGATAGCAAGCCTTCCCTTGTGTTCAATTTCAGTCAATTATTGGCTGACAGTATTCATGAACAATTCATAAAGTTTCCCATAGAATAGGTGTTTAATTACACCTCCATTTTGATTTATATGTTCCTTCACTATCAGTCAGACAAATTCAGTTTTGCATTGTAGAAGCTTGATGACGTAGGAAATCAATAGCCAGTGATCTTTTGGACCTCTTTGGTCATGAAAGAATAGCAGGAGTTCACTTATAGGCAATTCATTGAAGATTTTGTTCTTCCATCCATGAACATCCTTAATAGTGTGATTCAACCCAGGATCAGTGAGCAAATCAAGAGAATTCTACACCTAACAGATCGGGAAAAGACTGGGGATTGGTATTTATACCAAAATTATATAGAAATCAGAGTGTATGGTTGTGAATTGAAATCCTATAAACTCCCCAAATACCTCCTAATGAAGATTTTTTCCCTTGAGTATATTAGGCAGATGTTGAATTCGAATGACATCCATTTTGCAGCAGCCAAGAAGAAATCATAGTTCAGAATAAAGACACAGGTGGGCCCATTTGTGTTTAACACAAGGACAGCAGGTGAAGAAGCAAATAGGATACTTAAAGAAATGAAGTTCAGTATGAGATTTACATGGTCTTATGACCCTTGTGGCATCATTTCAAAGCTCAAAGTAAAGAACAAAAGCACTCCTTACATTCATACTTCAAGGCCAAAAATAGAGAAGTATGCCAATCAACTAGAATGGTAGAAAACACTTTGTAGGAAGCTAAAGAACAACTCTTTTCCACTTTTAGGTTGCAAACACCCACTCTTCAAGAAAAATCAAGCAAAATATAGAGGGAGGAAGGATCATCATCCACAACAGTGAGTGAAGCCAAAGAGTTCAGGATCAGATACAGGAAGAGAACAAAGTTAACTCCTAGATTAGAGTTAGACAAAGAGACTGAGGAGCAGGCTACCATCATAATCATAGATTCACCACCTACAAACAACAAATTCACAACATCTCCTACTGGACCTTCATCTTCACAGGGCCACAAGGAAATTGAGCTAGAGTCATAGAATGTCCAAACAGAAAAGGAAAAGACAGTTTTTGATAGGTACAGGGAGATTAAGCTCAGAAATGAGATTCTAAAAAATAGTACCTATAATCAATTCTGGAAGCAAACTTATAGCTCATAGAGTAGGTTGTTGTCGGTCTTTGACATAGAGCAAGGCAAAATGCAGATGGCCTTTCTTGAGGCCCAAATTCCACAGGCAAAATCAGCAGTAGACTACAAGAGCACTACTTTTGAGTTCAGCACTAAAGACATACATCCCATTGATCAAATGGAGATGCATAAGAAAACTTGTGAAATGATATCCTCGACTTTGACTAACACTGCTATGTCACTATCTAAATTGCAAGTTTCATTTGCAATTGTTTAGTCACAGTTGAAAATGGAGAATGTGTCCTCCTTAGCCAAGGATAATAGGATCAAGTCTTTGGAAGATTTGGTGGTTAAGATAGGATATGATCCCAAATATGTTAATGTTGCTGAGGAGATTTCTAAAAAGAAGAACCTGGAAATTGTAGCCTTGAGAAAACAACTCAAGCTGCCAACCACAGAGGATCCATTGGCTAAAGACATTAAAGAAAGTGAAGCACAGAAAGCAGACATGATGAAACTGATCATAGAACAGAATATACAAATTAGGCAGAAATGGAGAAAATGATAAAGGAGAAGGAAGAGATCCAAAAGATGGCCATTGTCCCCCTAGATGCCATACCCATTTCTTAGCTTCCAGCAATAGGAACAATCACTGTAGCCACTTCTTCCACTCAGAATGTGAGTGTTGAACAAGTAACAAAGTGATCCGGATTTAAACAGGAACGCAATAAAATACAGAGATAACCATATACACAAAGATGCAACGGAAATAATACTTCATTTCATTAATGGAAAATACTGAAATATGCTTACAACCGGAAATAGAAATAAACCAACTAGGGCGATGGTAGCTTATCTCTGAGAAGAGATGTGGCGGCTACATGCCTCTGAAATGTTTTTAACTGTGTTACAATGAGGCTCGAAGGCCTATTTATTGTTGAGAAACAATGGAAAACCCTTCACATTCCAAAACTTGACCCTAGAAGATGAAACACCAAATTGTGGGCCCCATTTTTAGGTAAGTTGGTACATCAACTTCCCGAGGTCGCGAATTGGTCGTACTATCTCCGTTTGATGTGCATGATAGCCCGTTGGAAAGATCTCTCTGAGGACTACGACGAAAAAGACGATTTTTAGATAGAAAAATCACTGGCGGTAGATTTCCAAAAAAATGTCGTTTAGGGCCTCAAAACGGCTCCGGAAGTTTAGGACCCGAAAAATTGCTAAAAATAGTAAATTGTGCTATAATTAATGAAACTGAAAAAACTGAAAGAAGCACTAGAGGGGATCCAAGTGGAATTAGCGAGTGGCCACCAATATCCACCTAGATCAGCAGCCACAAGGTACTCAAATACCGACTGGGGGGCAACCTCAAGGTAGTCCATTACCGCCTGGGGGGCAACCTCAAGGACAGTATATCCCTACGGGACAGTATTTTCCTCAAGGTCAACCCCAGTACCAATACGTACCTCAAGGTCAACCCCAGTATCAATATGTGCCTCAAGGTCAGTATCAGCCTCAAGATCAGTACCAACCGCAAGGTCAGTACCAACCTCAAGGTCAATACTAACCTCAAGGTTTTCAACCACCTTCAGGTCAATCATTTGTTCAAGGACCGGGAAATGTACCATATAATTATCAACCTTACACTCAACCTGGTTTTGGTCCTCAATATGCTCAACCTGTTATGGGTCCATACCCCGGAATGAACGTGGTGTGGAATCAACAAACTCCGCAACCCAATGTGCAGTTGTCATCTCAATCTGGACAGTCTTTTATTTCTGGTTCACCCCAGCAACCTATCCAGCCTACAACTCAAACTTCTACACCTAGGGTAGCTCATCAGTCTGGGCCTAGTTCACCTTGAACTCCATCCCAAATGTCTGTTGCAACTACTGCAGCCTCTGTTCAATCAACTCCACCTATTTCTGGAGTATCAATAGCTCCAGTTTCTATTGCTCCTGTGTCAACTCCTCAGGCCTCTTTACCGCAATTCGGACCTACAATCCAAACTCCGGTTTCGATGCCTGTAGGACAACTTGGGCCTAGTACGATTGTCACAAGTCAACTCCAATTTACTTATCAACCGTACCAAGGGCAGTACCAATTCGGCCTTGCTATCCAAAACCCGGCTTATCAGTATCAACCGTACCCTGGGTACACTGATCAACAACCTCAACAACCCTAGTATGGTATGGTTAATCCTGGTTTTCCAGGAGGATATAATATCCCAAATGCAAATCCGATACCAAGTTATCCTGGATATCCTCCTCCTAGGGCTGGTCTTATGACCCCAAGTTTTCTGGATCTGAACCGTCAGTTACCGTTTATAGCAACTTTGGATTTTCCTGACTTGTCACGCCTTACGAACGATCCCATTAATTATCTTCCATTTTGGCCGCCAATGCCGAATAAGTTGCCCAGTGATATACCAAAGTTTGAGGGGAAGTCAGGAGTAGATCCGTCTAATTGTGTGATGACTTACCATCTCTGGTGTGCATCAAATTCCATTATAGATGATTGAATTCGTCTTCGTCTTTTTCAGCGCACTTTGATTGCCCTTGCAGCCAAGTGGTACATTGAGTTTCCACGAGGCTCTTTTTACAATTGTAGTCAATTAGCCACTTCCTTCCTTACTCATTTTCAGCTACCAGTCTGATATGAAAATGGAACGGAATTATTAACTTCATTAAAACAATCGACGTCCACATATATTTCAGACCATATTCATGAATGGCGACGTCGACGTCGTTTAGTGAAAGTTTTTATCCCGGACCAAATTTTGGCAGAATAGTTTGTAAAATCGTTATTACCTAAAATAACTGAAGATGTAGCCAAGGTAGGAGTAGTTACCGAAGAGAAAGTAATTTCTCAAGCTCAGTACCTTGACGTAGTTTATACGCAGTCAGGTACTTTACACGAGAAAATCCCCAACCTCCCAAAACAAAATCAAATAACTGCACCTCCATCAGCATCTCGTGCCGCTGATGGTATGATTGGTACTGTTAATACCAAGAGTAAGAAGAAATACTCCAAGAATTCTTCTCCTATCATAACTTTACCAGATTCCCTGAAGGGAGAGTCTTCAACTGAAATTTCTGCCAATGTCCATGTCGTAGAATCATCTACAACCAAATCAAAATCTAACGGTGAAAAGAAAGGCAAGAAGAAGAATAAGCGAAACTCGAAGGAAAAATCCGATAAACCTGAATCTACTGGTGAGAAACGTAAACCTCACTATCCTTGTCTCATCTGTGATGAGGAGAATTTTACAAGAGATTGTCCACATCATGCTGAGGTTGCGAAAATCGTCAAAGGTTCACAAACACCTACTATTTTGAAGGATCCTTTTCCAAGTCAAGACAGTAAGATGATAGGTTCTTCCTCTAGTGCCTCGGAAGAGCCCATAATGATGATGTCACATGTAAGCATTGCGACACGATCGCAAGATTATGGAAGTAAGAGTCCTATTGGTGGTAAGGTAGCAAAATCTTC
>APFE031396466.1:122893-148419 GCA_000404065.3 Pinus taeda | reverse complement strand
GATTTGAGATATTTTAAGGTCTTTCTCCCATTTTCAAGGCTTGACATGAAGAGTTGAGGCTTAAGACTTGCAAAGGAGGTATGTATGAGTGTTGATGGACTCACACAAACTGTAGAAAGTCATGGTGACAATTTGTTGTGTAACAAGTAGTCATTTTGATTGTTTTGACTCCCTAAATATAAAAGATTATCTGAGTGCTTGTCCTTTCAAGCTCATTTCAAATCAAAAGTGATAGAGTCACCTTTCCTTTTTTCTTGACTCTTAAAACATGAAAAAGCACCAGTTTGTTTTTGCGTCTTAAAAAATTGTTGCCCACAATCATATAACATTCTTGTTAGTCTTTTTCCAGACCACATCATGAGTATACCTTTAAATACATTTTAAAAGCCTTGGAACCAATATCTCTCTTCTAGTTAATTGAGACAAATTCATCGTGGTTGAACCATCAGGTTTACCTAGTTCCTCTTCCTCTCCTCTGTCTCAAAGATCATCTAAGGAGCCTTTTCTTGAATTACTGCAGTCACTTGAGGGCCAAAGTGTTGAAATTGGATGTTCTGAGAATTCGACCTTTTTCATCTCATCCTCCCCCTCCCTCGGATACTAGGTGACTTTCTGACATTGGCTCAGAATCTCCAGATAATCCTATCCAGACTCTTGAGAGTCTACCGACTTCTGAAGGTCAACTTGGACTAGTTTTTTATCCTCCGAATCCTTTATTCGATCCTGTTGTGATATCATCGTAGAGCCTGTATAGTTCGTATGATCAACCGAGTATTCCTTTGGAACTATCCCCTCGAAAATCTTCAGTCATCCGTCATTGTTTTTTTTCACCCATGGTATCAGAAGGCGAAATCCTAGTCTCCTCTACGGACCACTTGAAGGTTTCCACTCCACTTACTGTCGAGGAGCAGGAATATCCTTTTCATCCTGAAGGTTTCCCTTACACGCAGCAAGCATTCTGACTAGTGTTCATCCTAAGTTACTGCATAATTACATGACTTTAGCTAAGTTTCTTTTAGGTACACCTAGTGCCTCATTGCTATATCACAAGCCTATCTAGTTGTCTGGCACTATGCCTACCTCAAGTCCATTCATTTAGAACCCGACCTCCCTACCGATGGTGCATTCTGAAGTTACTTCAGTTTTGGTGCAACCCACCATTCTGAATCCTCTTTTTTCATCAGTCCAAGTAACCTATCTAGTTCAACCGATGGTCTCGAGTCATGTCTCTATTAGTGCTTCAATCCCTCTAGTAAATGGACAGGATGTGCCATCGCCTGGGGGGGAAAGTTTGAATGTTTCTATGATGTCTAGCACTACCAATGTGAGTGGCTCACAAACTCACATGGTTGGAATGAACTAGCCCTCTTTGGGTGCCATTCTAAACCTTGTTTGTCCTGCTGGATCAAGTAATGTCTAGTACCAATAGCCGAACCTTATTGGTCCATTTGGGTCAAGTAATGTCCAGTACCAGTAGCCCGATGTGGCTCAAGTTTAGTACCAACCTCCTTATGTTCCATATGCTTCACAAGTATGGTTAATCCACCTTACATCCCTCAACCTAGACCTTATGTTTAGCCTAGTCCGTCCACCACACCTAGTGGATATGGCCAGGTATAGTTCGGGAACTTTCAAGGTGTCACTCTTGGAACCATTCAAGTACGCTTGCACTAGCAAGGACAACTTCTGCAGTAGCAAGGGCAACCCTTGTTGCATCATGGGAAATCCATGCAGCAGTAAGGGAAGATAATGTTGCAACAAGGACAACTACAATAACCGTAGGGGAAACCGTTGCAGCAAACCGTGCAGCCACAAATGTAGTATGTCCAGCCATCTTCCCAGCTAATGTCCTCGTAAGATCAATCTCTACAGTTGTAGGGATGACCTTTATAGCTGCAAGGCCAGCCCTTGCAGCAACAAGGTCAACCCGAGCAACAAAAACCCTTATATTCATATCAACAGGGTCAACCTTTACAAGGGCAAGGTCAGGATCAAGTCCTACAGTAGCAAGCCCAAAATCCTTATGTCCAAGGGAAACAGGTTCAGAATCATTTTGTCCAAGGGCAATAGGTCCAAAATCCTTATGTCAAAGGGTAGAAAGTGCAAAATCATTATGTCCAAGGGCAGCAGGTCCAAAAACCTTTTGTCAAGGGGCAACAGGTTCAAAAAACTTATGCTTAGGGGCATCAAGTGTAAAATCCATATGTCTAAGGCCAGCAGGCTCAACAACGTTTTAACCCATATGTTGCTTATCAGCAGCCTATGGCTAGACATTTTCAAGGCTTTCAAGGTCAGAATCTTCCCTATGGGCAAGGTAACCTACAGTGGGGGAAAATCAAATGTCGTATGGAAAAAACCCTCTATTATGGGGAAAAAATCCTTACTAGCAAGGATGGGTCCTGCCAATTGGGTCCGCTTATCGACCTCAAATGCCTTTCAATACCCAATCTCCATCCTTGGCTACACTTGAGTTGCCATATCTGTCTAGGCTCACGAATGACTCAATTCTTCATTCGCCATACTAGATTCCAATTTCATCCAAGATCCTGAGCTATTTTTTGAAGTTTGAAGGAAAAGAGAAAGAGGATCCACAAGCCCATGTGATGACATATCACCTTTGGTGCTCCTCAAATTCCAACGTTGATGATTCCATTCGTCTTCGCCTTTTCTAATGAACTCTCACAGGTGTTGCAGCCAAGTGGTATATCGAGCTACTTGAAATACCTATCATGGCTTTAACACTCTTGCCATGGCCTTTCTCACACATTTCCAGTTGCTAGTCTACTATGAAACTAGAACCCATCTACTAACGTCACTCAAGCAAGACACTGTGACCCACATCTCTGATCACATCCATGAATGGAGATGTAGGTGTTGCCTGATTAAGTTTGAGATTGTTGATCCATTGTTGACAAAGTGGTTCACTAAATCATTCGTCAACAAAATTACTGAGGACATTGCTATTGGTGGATGCATCACTGAGGAACAAGCCATCACGCGTGACCAGTATCTAGACCTCGTCTATTCACAATCTGGTATGCTATATGATATGTCACCCAATGCGACCAGACCATCATCTGATATGGTGACATCTAAGTCTCTGGCTACACCTCTTGTTGATGGAGTAATTGGTTCAGTGACTCAGACCCCCACAAAATATTCTTCCAAAGAGAGGTCAGTCTCCAACACTGCTTCCAATGACTCCTCTCACAATTCACCTGGCCCTGGTAAAACCTCAGAGGTTCATGCTATCTAGTCTACCGCAGAGGACAAATCCTATAAAAGTAAGAAGAAAGGCAAACGCAAGGGTAAAGTCAGTGCCCCAAAATAGGGCCCTCCTAAGTCGTCTACTAGTGATGCTTCCCAATAGAAGCCCAAATACCCATGCCTCATTTGTGAGGAGGATCATTATATTAAATATTGTCCTAGACTATTATAAGTTAGTTGTTTGCTAAAAGGGACCCCAGCTGTCCTAGACTATTCTAAGTTAGTCATTTCCTCAAAGGGACCCGAGCTGTCCTAAAAGAGCCCTTCCTATCCCAGCAGACCCAAATGGTAGACTAGCCTTAGTCATCCGCTTCCTTAGGTTCACAAGTGTTCATGATGTATACATCGATCAATGTGGCTACCAGGTCAAAATATTATCAAACTCCTACCCCAACAACAAGGAAAGAGAAATAAGGTAACCCTTCTTCTTCTACCCCATCGAGTTCTGGTCCTCTCCATATAGACCGACCTAATCCTGATTCTGCCATTGGATCACCTTCTCAACGTGTGCTCTGAAAGTCCTCATACAATCCAAATGCTCAAGCCACTCAACATTATAACATTATTGAAGATTTGGCTCAAGCACCATCAACTATGTCTACTCTCGAGGTCCTTCAAAGTTGTCCTTCTTAGCAGAAATCGTTACTATTGGCTATTGGGGGTATTGATCCAACTAACTCTAATCTCATTTGTTTCGACCTGGAAAATAACATTCCACGTTTACCTCATTAGATTTACTTTCTCATTCAGGTGATCATAAATGAGAAAACCATTCATAGGACCATCATCAATGAAGATGCTTCTACCTGCATCATGTTTGTCACTTGTTGGAAGGAAATTGGTACTCCTACTCTAAACCAGTCTGCTAACACTTTGGAAGCTTTTAACAGATGTGATTCATGACCATTTGGTGTCCTTCCCAACCTTGCCATTACTTTGGAGGGCCAAATAGTACACATCGAAGTAGAAATCATTGACGCTAATCTTAACTATAATATTCTACTCGAACGGATTTTTACTCATGCCATGCATGTTGTAGCCTCCTCCCTTTTTTGCATGATTATATTTCCCCATCAAGGGAAGATAGTCACAGTTGACCAACTGCCCTTCTTTGCCTCTTCCTCCTCGGATGGCAATGTTCCTTATGTAAAGCACACCAGTGCTCCTCATGAGAGTGGGGGGGCAAGACTCTTTAAAGATCCTTCCTTGATGGGTATTTTTCCACTCCCACCTCCTCATGTTCCTTCTGTCAACATGATCTCGGTCAAGTCTGACCCTTGGGTCATTCCTTCACCATATCTTGTTGATACATGGGGTGAGGTGATGTCGCTAATCCCTACTGAAATTAATTATGTGGAGATTGTTTCAGCTTCACCTTCGGTATCCTCTAATCATTCTATTTCGAGTTCATCTCTTGACATGTATTCTCACTCCCCATGGTTTGGTTCTGGCCCGACAGTCATGTCTATGTGTCCTAAGAATTTCTCTTCTCTGCTGCCTATGGGCATGTTAGTTTCTCATGACATTGTCAAGATCTTTCAACTGGAGGCACCTTTATCTCTTCATAAATTCAGGTTTTTTCTCCTTCCCTGAGTTTTTACCAATTGCCCATTCTTGCAATGGGGTTGACATTTTCAGACTCGTAACCCTCCATCACCCATGGGGCATGGGGGCACAACCTTATATAGGTTCTACTCTATTATTTGGCTGAGTCAATGCTTACTCGTCATGTCAATGATAAAACTCCAGTTTTCATCTATGTCGATTGATTACCCAAGTCCGAGCATGGAATCTCTCAAAAATTACTATGCCTAGGTCACCTTGCATGGCTACTTTTGTAAAATAGTGTATTATTCATCTTTTTGCAGTGTGGTTTGATGTGTTTTTTTTCAATCAACTTTCTTGCTTATTATTTTTTTACCTGCTTGGTAGATATCTATGTCTCCTCACATCGGTTTCATTGATGGTTCTTGTCATAGTACCCAGAATCTATCATCCATGGCATGGGCCATTTATGACCCCCATGGTGATTTGATTGATCTTCAAGGTATTTGTGTAGGTCTAACAACTAATAACATTGCTGAGTACAACACAGTTATCAAAATTATTGTCAGAAGCTATTTCTCTTGAAATCCGAGAATTGGTTGTCAACCTTGATTCACAACTTGTTGTTCTTCAACTCAACGAGAAATACTCCATTAGGAACCCTCTGATATTGTGAATGTATTTGCATATTTGTCTATTGGAGAGAAATTTTGATTACATAACATATCATCATATTCCTAAGCATATGAATGCATTGACAAATGTATTAACTAATTATGTGTTGGATAGACATTTGTGAAACATGTGAAAATAAAACACAAAAAATTTGTACCCATAGTAAGGAAGGAAATTATATATATTTTTGATAATGTTTGTCATACATAAAACCCCAAAAAATAATATGTGTGTTCAAGTACATCCATGGCTCGAAGGCCTCAAAAATGAAGAATGCTAAACCTATGAACTACTCAGCATGATACTCATTGTAGCATGTAACTACTCGTACTACATGAGTTAGTAGTTGGCGTATATGGTCTGATACCCCCACTGTGTGCCTCTAATACTATCGTGGGATTCAACCCATCCCGACATACTCCAGGATACCATGGGTAAATCCCTAAAGGTTCTGCACAATATCCTCCTCATTATCGCTTCCTTCCTGATAAGGTGTGATATCGAACTACCAAGAAACGCACCTGGCAATCGAGGACATCCCGACAAGATGCTCTGGTCCCACATCTACATTTACAAAATAAAAATTTCATGAATGCATGTATTCCAAAAATAATACAAAATCAAAAAATTAACATTGTTTGTTTTTACCTCCATCGTCATAATCTTCCCCCTCTAGGAGTGGCATATCTAGATTTCCACGGAAGTCGGTACCACTATAGCGCCAATACTCTACTATGATTAGCTGATGCCGTAGCCATGAAAAGAAGGTGGGCTTATATGACATATGTTGGTCCTCGGTGATTCTAGGCATCAGTACACTCCAACGGACCATCCGTGGGTCTCATGGAAATGGCGGTTCCACTTCAGCAAGCTGGTAGTGAAATAGTGGGACCCACTTCAAGAAGAAGGTCACTAGAATGGAACCATAGCAAAATTGCTTCAGATTTCATGCCTTGGCTTTGGATAGCTGACACTTCATGTTTACCTTCATGCCTTCTACCCAGTTGAAGATAGTCGGCACTGTACAGTCTATAGCATACTAAAACTTGGATTTGTTAGGCTCATGATGTGCTTGAGCCCTAGCCACTCTCTTGATGGTAAACAACAAAACTTTCAACACAAGAACCTAAATACTCATGATATCTATCTTGCCACTCTTTGATTTTAGTGCTTCTTGGTAGTGTTCTGTGAGCAACATGTTCACACTTGACCCATACAAATTGACTAGTTCCCCTTTTTGGGATAGTCCTATGATGAAACAAATGTTGGAAGTTTCCAACTCCAATTCTTGGTCTTGGATCATAAAACTTCCTAATTGACATCCCAGAGACTGATCAAATACTACAGTAGCCCGGGTTGAGCCTGAAGACCTCATGTGAGGAATAATTTGAGGAGTCCACAGTTCCTCAGTGCATTCAAGCTGTTTGGGTCTACTATTTCTTGTGTATCAATGTCGTCATGCTCACATTCCCTCCAATGAACCATTTTTTGCAATGTTTTCCCTGCAAAAACCATACAATCAAGTCAACAATCATCCTTGGCTAAATAAATTTGGATAAAACCAAAGGAATTTGGGCAAGAACTTCAAAATTTTGTGTTCATGACACCGATGCAACTGTTTTAAAAATAGTAGCACCAAAGGTGCACTTGACAATGTTAATAACTGTCGATCAGCACAATTCCATGCCTGGAAATCGTGTCGATCGAGGGAATTTTTTTTTGTTAAATCCTCCTCAATAAATCCAAAAAATGGTTAAAAACAGTCAAAACAAGCATAAAAATGAAGCTAAAGGTCTTGGCTCTTACATTCAACTAACGGATCATCGAATGGCCTCCTGAATATCCCGCAATATGCTCCTGAAAATATAGGGCACGAATGGGTGAAAAGTTCTCTACACAAGGTAAAATGGTAAAATGGTAAAAATTATTTACTTTTTCCTCCTTTTATTCATTTTTCATAAAACATTAGGGTTTTAAAAGTATTTTAACCTATTTTTTCCTCAAAAATTGGATAATTCTTTTACCTTTTGTGTATCGACAGGTGACAGATTATTGATGATGGTACTGGAGTCATGTTTAAGCTCTTTTCTCGACTCGTAAAACTCAAATTAAAAGATCGCTGAGTATTTTTCCCTTTTTTAACTCGTAAAAGAGGATGGAAATGGGGGGTCCTCTTTTAAGCTCTTTTCCGACTCTTTAAACATGAAAATATTGTTAAGCTCTTGTCATTTTAAACTCGTTAAAAGCCGTGAAGCATTGTTTACCCAGTATATGTTTACCCCTTTTTCGGGTTAGGATAAACTATTTACGAAAAAGGTACTCCTTGACTGAAATGGTCAAGCAATTCTCTCAAGTATATTTTTCTACCTTTCCGGGCTCAAGAGACACAAATGTATGAAAAGGGCCCATGTGGAGTTTTCTTTTCCGTGTCTTTTTAAAACTCTCTAAACATGAAAAAGATACCAAGTTACACCTTTTTTGGACTTGTTAAAACAATAAAAGACATTGGATTTATCACCATGATGGACATGAGCTTCTCCTCCCTAGGGCTCATTAAACTTACTTGGTCGGATTCATCCGAAGGATGAAATTACAATGCAAGCACATGCTATCCCCTTCAAGCTTGTGATTAAAAATTATTGGGGTACCTACCAAAAATGGTGGGGGAAAATGGGAAATTCTATTAGTTGTGTCGGCAACTCACTCTTGAACATGACACTTTCTGCTTCATGTCAGGTTGAGATATCCTCACTTCATCCTTGACCTTCCTGGTTTGGGCCATTCAATTTTTCTTTCCATTTGATCTCTGACACCCCATCATGACCACCAATCTTATGGATCCAAAAGCAGCCAAACTCCGAAGTCATCTCACTGATATGTTCAAGAGTTAGTCCTTCTAAAGTTACACTTACTCTTGATTCTTTGTATTATTTGAAATCATTACATCCCTTTGTCTCATGTCAATGATGTGGGATAAATCATGGCCCTCCTTCAACACCATCACTTCCTGTCGAATTTAGCTCATTATCTAGGAAGCTGGCTAACAAACTCCCTTCTAGTACCTTAGAGCTTGCATGCCCTAATGGCAAGTTCTTTGCACTCGACGACAAGTTCATATCATTGGATTTTGATCAGGTTATTTCACGGGTGTTTGACTTCAGTTCCCACATTCCATGGATTTTGTTGTTGGTACCTTGAGAGCCATTGTCATTATTGGTTGTTTCTCTCGCACTTGTTCACAATTCACATCATTGATTAGTAATCAAGTGACTTCCTAGCATGTTCAATTTCAACACATTCATTCACATGTTAGGATTTGTACTTTGAACGGGTCATGTTGGAGTGCAAGACCCTGGGATCATATTACACGACTCCAGGTTGCAAGGCGATGTGACATGATCATGATGATATCCATGTCTCTTTTAGATAGATGGTTGTGACCATACCATGAGTTGTCATATGTGATCCTTCTCGTTATTGGATGGTTGTGACCATACCTTGGTTTCAATATGATCCTCCCTATTGGATGGTTGCAACCATGCCTTGTATCCATTTACATTATATTTCTCTAGATGGCTACATTCATACCATGATTCATGTATCATTTGACAGAGTTTTCTGTGATTTATATTTATCTATGCTTGCATGCAGGTTTTCTAACGATGGATTCTGGTTCCCTACATCTATTTGTAAATTATTTTACCGCTCACTCTAGTTTGGCCTTCATGATTTAGGGGCCATCTGTTACATACCATTTTGTCACTCTCCCTATACTCCCCATTCCACGATCCTGGAGGACCTCTACAGTGAACTCTACATACTTTCCCATCATGAAGAAACTCCCATTATGTCCATCTTCATGAGAAGAATGATTCCCTTTTGCATCATTTCCCAAGAATATTCCTTTTACCCTAGTTTACAAGATCGACGCTAATGACCTATTTCCTCCTCATGCCAATTTGTAGAGATTTAAACTAGGACTAGCACCATACGGCGCTACCAAGCTTTTTCTCAATCGTGTTGATCCTCCTTTGGCAAGTTTTTTAAATATGGGATCAAAGCTTCCAGGTCTAGAAGCTTTGTAATGGAAGTTTGGTAAATGGTTGGGCTGGATGGAGCTGAGGAACTCAGTTTGGGATCCTTTCCCCTATTGGGATGGAATCAATCTAAGAGATAAAGCCTTCTCCCATGATAAGAGGAAACATCTACCCTCCATCCAAGCTATATAAACCCCTCCTTTTACAAGCTACACTAGTTTCAATCTTAGTATTTTTGGAGCTTGAATAATCAACAAGACATCTATAGCTTGTAGCTCTCTAGTTTATGTTTGAGGGAGAATAGTGTGTTTCATTTGGTTTGAGACTAAAGGAAAGAAGCCTTAAAACTTCCATTGTTGGGGCTATCCATGAGATGCTAGTAGAAGTGTGGGAACCCAAATACGTCGGAGGAGACCAACAACGTCAAGGCATTAGTTGTAATCTCTTTCTGAACTTATATGAATACAACTATTGATTGATTCCCTACATTAAAGTTTTATCTTACATTTGATGGCTTAATGTTCCTTGACTTGTTAAGTAGGCTGAATGTAACTTGTATGCTATCACATTTGTTGTTGTCATTTATTTGCTTGTTTCAAGTATTCGAAGGAAGGAAACGAGAAGTAGCTGGATTAAGGAAGTAGGATCATCACCAAGCAGAATAGTGTTCTAAGAGGTAGGCCCTGTTATTTGATTCTAGCTTAAGGAATTTTTCCATAGATTGTTTACTTGTGGCTAGGCCCACTTTTTCGGGCTAGAGGAATTGTTTGTGTCTGCACTAAGAATTTACCTACACCACACCCTCACACCTACCACCCCTAAAAAAATTCAACTTTTAAGATGAAAAAAAGGAAACATTTATAAGGATATGGGATTGGAGTTTCTTGAAGCAATGAGGTTTAACTACTCAAGAGTGCACAATTCCATTGTGTTTAATACAACATATCAGGGAGCCAACTATAACATTCACCACCTGGTTTGCACATTTTTCTTTATTCTTAGATTATGATTTCTTATGAAATTAATTGAAAACTCTTCTCCTAAGTGGCTATGAACTCTTGATGATTTTGGTTTAGTTATAAAAATTTATGTTTGTAACTTTCTTTGAATGTATTCCAAGAAGTGATTCGCTCCAAATACATTACATTATTATGTATCCATGATTGATTTATTTTCAAAAATCGGAGTGGTAATTGTAAGGTCCCATCTTACCAACCATCAAGAGTGTAGAGAAGTAAAGGTTATGTTGAGCACTATCACTCAATATATTTTTTTAAATCATCATAGTATGACTAACTTACTTATCATGAAGATCATATTCCTTCATCTATTTCAATATAAGAATATAACATAAGAAGTCAAGGATAAATTTCCCTTAAAACCAATTCCAAAACACATTTCTCCTCATGTTTAAAAGAACATAGCATGTGCTATTTTCATACTTATACGTGAGTTCTGAGTAAAACCAAAATAAATTCCATCATAATGCTATTTGTGAGCATTAATCTTAATAAACCTATTTTACCCCCCCTAGATTATGATAAATAGTGTTGGGCCGAGGAAAAGGTATGTTTTCTCCTTGTAATAGCTTAATTAAGCATTTGCCTTCATGTGTTTATCTTTGTTTTAGGAATAAATCTAGAATAAACAATAGCAGAAGTTGGGTAAAATCGATTATTAAAAAGTTGGATAAATCTGGCACGAAAAACCAACTTTCACTATCTTTTTATGTCGGGAAGCGGATTGGAAGACTGATGTTCAAACGACAGAACAAAAACAACCAAGAAAGGAAAAGGACAATGTATTGAGTAGGAGGGACAGCGGAAGAGTAGGAGGACCAATAATATTCTGTGATGAAATCAGAATGAGGGTTGCGAAATCCTTAGGATCCCTTGATCCTAATGATTCACTTCTATCCATTTATTTTTCCAAAAGATATAAATCCATGAGGAAAATTGAACAACTAGTTAGGAGTTTTGAGATTATAACTATTATTTTTTAACACAAATATTTTCATTACTTTGATGTTGTAACTCTATTATTAATTTTAATGAAGAAGACTGTGTTTCATCCATAATTGTATTTTGAATATCTCTCAGCGGGGACTTTTGGAGACTTGGGCCTAGTCAATAGGAGATATGTTGCTTCAATTGTGTTATAATAATTTCTGTTTATTTTTATAATTGTTCATTATTGTTAGTCTGTAAAGTTAGCGCTATTCCGACTGATGTGATGATTGATGATTCTAGTTTGCGTTGTTGTTCATATGAGACTCTATATTTAGTGTGTTACATTTGTGTGATAATTTGTATCGAATTGATTATGTTGATTTAAACATTTGATTGTTGTTCATTATCATAGATCTCAAGGTTATAGTTGATTTCTTTCCATGAGATGTTTACCTAGTTACTTGTTAATTCAATTGCTGTAGTTTTCCTTCATATCAGATGAATTAGTGTCAATACCAATTAGATTGCTAAGAGTGATTCTTTCTACTTGCATTCTGATTTAGTTTCTTGTAGAATAGATTAAGTAGATTTGAGAATGCTTTAAATGTTTCTTTCATAATTGCTTGGATTAAACTTAGAGAAATAGATATTATTGATTGCATTGATTCCAAATCATTTCTTATGAATTCACCTCTAAACTCACTGCATATACAATGCTGACACTCTTGAAATAAACAAACACACCCTGGGTTGATGATTAATCTAGGTATTAAGATTTATTTTAATAAGACATCTTAGTGCACCAACATTTTGGTGTCGTTGTCGTGGAGAGTGTTTCAAAGTGATTTATTTTTATTTTGCTGTAAAAGAATCGGGTTTTAAAAATGGGAGGTAAGAACCTGTGTAGCCATCAAGTAAAGTGCTTGCTCTTCAGCCTGATTTTCAACAATTGCATAGAGGTTAAATAGGAATAGTTTTTTTTATGAATGACTAGGAATAAAAAGATAGAAAATGATCAAAACCCCCCACCTAAATCCATAAAACCCAAGGGATTGGTGAACCTTGGGATATCAACTTTTATAGATGAAATCGTAAGAAAAGCAGAGTCTCAAACATCAGTAGGATTCCAAACTGTATCTGGAAAAATACCTACTCTAATCCCTTAGGTAGTAGACTCACCATCTGCAGCTTACACTAGGATTCATAGCCAAATTGGAGGATTTGAACAGAGCTTTTAGGTTACAGAAAATTTAAATTTTGATCCTCTACAAGAAGGAAAATCATGCAACTCAAGAGAAGGAGATGGAGAAACCAGTGGAACTACTAAAGCAAAACCACAGTTGTCTGAACAAGGATATCTTGTGATCCCAGATCTAGGGAGTGCTGCAAAACCAACTTGGATTGGGAATCCTCTGCTTACCAAAGTAGCATCCCCTGAAATCCCCGAAAGATATTGGAACATTTTCGAACAAATGGAAAACCAAGTACCTCAAGGTCAGACGTCGATATTGTAATACCCCATATTCGACCAAGTGGCCAATGCCCCGACGAAATATATTCCCTTGAAAAGCATCCCAACTTTTCATGGGATGATCACAGAGGATCCAGACGCCTTATTATTCAAGTTTGATATCCACTACAAAGGGTATGACTATACCACTGACCCTCAAAAATTAAAATTGTTCCCTTCTACTCTAAAAGGAGCAGATTTGAGGTGGTTCATGGGTTTAGGCGAACGTACTATTAACTCTTGGGATGACATGAAAAATTCTTTCCTCACAAGGTACCAAGTCTTATGTAGGACTAGGGAATTAAAAGATGAAATAATTAAGATGGTTGCAAAGGATAATTAAACTATAGAAGAATATGTTGAACGGTTTCACTATAATTTGCAAAGATCCCCTCACACCACATTACCGAAAGAAGTCCTGAGAGCCATCTTAATTAAGGGAATGAAAAAAGAATGGATCGAAACTCTCAATTTGATGGGGAAGGGAGATATTTCTCAAGAGTATTATGATGAAATCATTCACTTGTGTATCAAGTGTTCGTGAGGTATCACACGCACCGGATCAGAAAGCCGAGATCCTATGACCAGAGGAAGAAAACTGCATAGTGGAGGCATAACAAGAATGAAAATCAGTAACCTCCTAGAAGACTTCAAGATAGACATCAGAGGCACCCTTAAAATGCAGTTGGACATCCTACGGGCTAAATAGAAACAAGCCTTAACATAACAGAACTTGGTCATTTTTTGCCCACGCTGCTAGAAGAAGAACAACTAGTGGGAGTGTCCATTGGACATGGTCCAGACATGTTCTATCTACACCAAGGACCATGCCACTGAGTAGTGTTCGTCACTTCCAGGCGTGACAATAGTTTTCAAAGAAGAAGAAGAAGAGACAGAACCAGTATACTTGATGAACCAATGTTGACAGTGGCAGGCCAAACCCATAAGTATGTCACAAGACACAACCCAGTTCTTTCCTTCTTCATCATTTAATCAACATAATAATTACAGGGTAGCATGGCAAGGTCAATCACCTTACTCGAATAGGAAATCCCAACCATTTCCTACGACACCTTGGCTGACTCATTCCTTTCTCAGTAATGGCTAGCCGAATTCTCCTTTTAATCGTGTTTATCAAGGTAATCCATATCCATCCCGGTGGCCTTCCTCTACTTCAAAAAATCTGAATTGGTCTCTGAATTGGCAGCGACCTTTAGGGATAACCAATATGCCTATGGGGACGGGTCCTCAACCTCAACCTACATTATCAACCCTGTATCCATTGCAGCAAAATCCTCAGCCCCTTCTACATCCCCAATTGCCAACACAACCAAATCCAAATCCAAATAACAGACTGGTTCAACTGGCGTGAATTGTCAAAAGCTCGAACTATGAGATTGAACAAAAAAAATATAATGAACTCAGACTGAGATCAAGATGCATTATCACTCCTGAGGATGACAGAGACCAACCATCAATTGAGTTAAAAACCCAACCTATACATACACCATCGACTGTGGCTGACATAGAAATAAAATAAGGAGAATATACAATTGAGCATAAAGACCCTGAAATACTCATAGTTACTTCTCCTTCATTCCCTGAAAGATTAAAAATACCTAAACCATTTGTTTATCCAGATTTTAATCTTGTAGGGAACTAAAAAATCTTTGCATTAAAATTCCTCTCCTCCAAGCCATCCAAGAAATTCCTATTTATGCTAAAACAATCAAAGAGCTATGTGCAAAAAAATTTGTGAGGAAAGAAAAAGCTCCACCCACTATTCATGTTGTAGGGACCTTGTCTGATTTTCTTTTGGGAGGGGAAACTCTGATAAAGTATGAAGATCATTGGAATCCCATAGTTACAGTTCAAATATATGGTTGCTTTTTTGCAAACACACTAGTTGACTTGGGTGCAACCACTAACATCCTAATAGCAGAAACCTATAAGACACTTTGTATTACAGCTCTAGAACCAACCACCACCTTGCTAGAACTTGCTGATCATTCACTGGTGAGACCAGAAGGGACTTTACAGGATACTATGGCTTCTGTCGATTCATGGGAGTATCCAATAGATTTCTTGTTATAAACCCAAAGAGTTGATCAAATGGACACCCTCTGATTTTGGGCCAACCTTGGCTGGCAAAAGCTAATGCTTATATAGGTTGTTGAGAAGGCAACATGACCATTACTAAGGGGGATGCTGTAAAAAATATTTTTTTATATCCTCCTTCCAAACCAAATCTGGCCATTGTAAAAATTCATAAACAACCACCCGCATACCTGGAAGAAAGCATTTGTTCACTACTTACAGTAGCAGAGGCACTTGAATTCAAAAATCAGACTGAAGATGATGTAATCAATAACTTTATTAATCAGCTAGCTAATATGAATAATGTCAAATGTCAAATGTCAAATGTTGAAAGCAATTCTTGACAATGAAGCCTCGGAAGACCCTCTAAAAGATACTGATGATCAACATATGCAGACAACTATTGTTCATAATAGCAAGACTATTGAAATTGACCTAGACAAGGTTTTAAACATTAATGATAGCTTGGACAGTGACCAACAACAAAATCTCATTCAGGTCCTGCAAAAATATAAAGGGGCTTTTGCCTAGGACTATCTAGACATGAAGGGCATAGACCCACAATTATGTATGCATCATATATACATCGAAAAGGATGCTCATCCTATCTCACTACCTCAGTAGATATCGAATCCACAACTCAAATATATTGTAAAAGAAGAGCTACAGAAGCTGCTGGATGTGAATTCCATTTATCCAATTTCGGATAGTAAGTGGGTCCCTCTGGTAGTAGTTGTTCCTAAGAAAAATGGGAAGTGGTGTTTCTGTGTGGATTACCAGGAATTGAACAAGGCGGCACAGAAAGATCACTTCCCTCTTCAATTTAATGATCAAGTCCTTGATACTCTGGTAGGGAAACAATTCTTTTCTTTTATAGATAGCTTTAGTGGCTACAATCATATTCAAATCATCCCTGAAGACCAAGACAAAATGACCTTTACCTGCCCATGGGGTACATTCGCTTACATAGTATTATCATTTGGCTTATGCAATGCCTCAACTACATTTCAAAGAGCCATACTCAACATTTTTGCTGTTCTAATAAATGAAGGACTTGAATTTTACATGGATGACTTTAGCCCATATGGGGATGACTTTGATTAAGCACTATAAACATTAGAGAAGGTTTTGGAATGATGCATCGCCACCAGGCTATGTTTAAGCAATGTTAATTGTCACATGATGATGACAGAAGGTGTAATCCTAGGATATTACATCTCTATAGCTGGGATACAAGTAGATCCAACAAAGATACAGGTAATTCTCCTACTACCTACACCCTGTACTCAGATGGAGGTACATAGATTCCTTGGATATGTAGGTTATTATCATAGGCTTATAAAAAAAATTCACAAATTGTTGCACCTTTATATGCTTTAACAGGAAATGTTGACTTTAAATGGTCTGATAAATGTGACACAACTTTTACATATTTGAAGAAATTAGTTTCGACAACATTAGTATTGTGTGGACCCGATTGGGAAATATCTTTTCACATTTCTATGGATGCATCAGATGCAGTAATAGGTGCTATCCTCATCCAAGAGGAGGATAGAAAACCTTATGCTATACATTATATCAGGAAAAATCTTACTGCTGCTGAACTTAATTATACAGTAACATAAAAGGAATTCTTAGTTGTCATTTATGCCATAAACAAATTTAGACATTGCCATCAATTTTTTCTATATACTAATCATTTCACCATAAGACATTTAGCTAATAAACCTATTACAAATGGTCGAGTGAATCGTTGGTTGTTACTTTTGTAGGAGTTTGATATAACCATCAAATATAATCTGGGGAAAGAAAACCCATTCGCTAATTTTCTATCTCGGGTTCCAAAGATAAATGATCCATTGGCAGTAGACAACTAGTTTCCAGATGAAATTTTGTTTGACTTAGTAGTCAAAATACCATGGTATGTAGATGTAGCAAACTATCTGGCAGTAGGAAAGCTTCCCAGACACTTGACAGCAAGGGAAAGGAAACAATTTGTCCAGCGCAATGCCCGATTTTCTTTTATTAGTGGATACCCTTTCATACACGGTTTGATATGTGTATATGCAGATGCATTCATAAGGATGAAATTCATGACATCCTGAAGGATTGACATGATGAGACTTGCGGGGGACACTTCACAAATCGTAATCTGGGACATAAGGTACTACAGATGGGCTATTATTGGCCCATTATTTTTAAAGACACTAAGATATATGTCTAGGCTTGTGATAGCTGCCAAAGGATGGGTCGGCCTGGGCAATATGATGAAATTTTGTTGCAGCCCCAATTGGTAATAGAACCTTTCGAATGACGGGCATTGGATTTTGTTGGCCCATTTCATCTGCCATCAAACCAAAATTCCTACATACTGGTTGCCACATACTAGGTAACAAAGTGGGTAGAAACAGTAGATACACTACTTTTATTTGATTTTTCGTCTGCATTTATGACTTATCAACGCTTTCTCCCTTTTTCCGTGCTTGGTAGGTGTGGACGCCCTTTTCTGATTGGAGGGGGGATGTTCTGTGTTATGAAAACATGAGCGATGATTTATGGATAGCTTTTCTGCTAAGTATTAAACTGATTTCTAGTTAAAGGACTACATTATGAATGCGCGTGTGTAATAATTATCAAACCATTTTCTGATTGGAGGTGGGAAGGTAACCATTATGGGTAGCATGCAAATTAATTACGATCCTATGCCAAATATTGCTGATGAGACAAATAACATAATTTCCTTTTATATTAACTCTCAAAACAATGTCACTACTCTATTAATAGTTTTAATATTCTATGGTGTTCTTCCAAACTATGAAACTGTGAAAGGAGTGCATGAAAAATTGCAAGTGAACTAGCCACTGAAAAGCAACAACCATGGGAGGAAAAGCCACTCGAAGTGAACCCACAGTGCTCAAGGTATCAGACCAGGCTCGTGTGATTCTTGAGTGCACCGGCTGGCTACAATACTTGACTAGATTGTGGGGCTTTCATGAGGAAGTGACACTTAAATTTCTGCATAATTTACAGAATGGCTACACCATGGTGAAAGGCAAGAACATAACGGTCTTTGAGGCAGTCATAGTTGAAATATCTAGACTTCCAGCAAAAGGAGCAAGATGGATGAACAAACATGTTCTTCTACAGGATGCAGTCATAGTATTCCAGGACCCAGAAAAGCAATGGGTACGAAAAGGAAAAGTGTTTCACCCTACAACTTTAAGATAGCCATGGAAGGAATTGGCAGCCACTGTGTAGAGGTATATCAAGTGCGATGGACGTCAAGATGTGGTAATACCTCGTCAACTTAAACTGTTAGCTATTTTGAAACAGAAAATCACAATTAATTTTCCATTTTATTTAAATTTTGTATTTCATGATGTTTTTCATCAGGTTAAAAAGGAAAAGGACCCACATCTAGTCATCAGCCATCATGGGCTAATCAAATTAATCATCATTCATGAACTGGCCCAGCAGCAGCTAACCTGGGATAACCTTGTAAATCCTACTTTGACCCCACCTCTAGAAAACCCAGAGATTGAATAACAGGGGGCAAGAGTGACAGGTCCATAAAGGACACAGAAAAGAAAGAATCCCTCTTTAGCCTCAGGCCCAATAAAGCAAAGATGCTCTGCGAGGGTAAAATTGTAGCGTCACACCCGAATTAAAATAGAAGGAGCAAGGCCATCTCACATGCCCCTTCCAAGTCCATAAGATGACCCTTTGTAAGATTATGAGGAAGAGGTTACCCGAGTATTGGAGAACATGGGGACTTTCTATGAAGGAAGAGAGCCATCTGGAAATTTTGAAGGGCAGAATTATGCCCCTAACCAGTCTACCCCTCTGGCAGTTATGGTCATGATGAAACCTTGACATGTAATGATAATTTGGAGGGACAGAGGGAACCAGTTCCTTATATGGAGAAGCCCCTTGAAGTAGAGGTTCATGTAAGGGAAACACTTGGGGAGGAAAATCAAATAGAAGCTAAGGCTCCACTAGAACCCCTAGCAAAGGAAAACCCTATAGAAGAAACCCTGGAAAGTGAAAATCAACCAGGGGGCACTATTTCTATGAAGTCCTCAGAGGATGAGGCCCATATAGGAGAAGACCCTAAAAATGATAATTTCTTAGGAGACACCATTCCATTGGAGTCTCCTGAGACGGAAGCTCATGAAGAAAGAGACTTGGAAGGTGAGAATCCATCAAGAGACACAGTCCCATTAGAACCCCATCTTGATATTGGCACAATTCCACCCGAACCTTAAGTAAATACAGTTGTGCCACCGACGATCAAAGACCTCACGAAAAAGAAAACACATAATGATAGATTGAGGAAGATGCTCAAAAAGTACAGGAAGTAGAAGAAAATAATTAAGCAACTGAGAGAGTGGTTGAAGGAAGTAGTTAAGGTCTGGAAAGTCAAAACATAATTGGAGATTGTAGGGACCCAAATAGAACACTGCTCTTGGGAAGATATTTAAACCCAGACCGAGAACCCTTTGATTTGTTCAAAAGGAACCCAAATAGAGCAATGCCTTTTAAAGAGTATTGAAATGCAGACAGAAGATCCTTGCATTTTCCCTGCGGAAACCCAAATGGATTTCCACACTACTGATGCTACTGTCCAAACCAATTCTATAGATAATATTCAGGAAGACTGCCATATGCCCCAAGGAACAACTGAAGTTGTTGTTCAAACTAATACTAAAGAAAACATCCATGTTGATTGTTGTATGATCCAAGAAGTAGTAGAGGCTGTTGTTCAAACTGACTTAATGGTAACACAGGATGATGAAGTCCAGACAAAGGGAACACCTTATTACATTCCTCTAGTAAGGGAAGTGGTCATTATAAAATTGCAAAATGAACTAGCCAAGGCTTAGGAGGAGTTGGCTTGGCATAAAGAAAAAGTAACGTCATTACAAGTCCATCAGGAATTGCGAAAGAAATTTGAGGCACTTACTGTCACAGAGGATGAGACTTTCGCTAATTACAAGGATGAACAGAAGAAAGTCAAAGAAATACAGGCCGAGCTATAGAAGGCTAAGGAAAAAATGGAAACTGTTTTCTCTCTCTACTCATATGCCTTGTCATGTCGAGCACCTACCACCAACTATACACTATTTCTGCTAGAATGATACCTCTTATTGAAGGTTAAATATGTTAAGGCTAGTAAGTCAACAAAAATAAAGACCACTCTAGACTTTGTCAAATGTTTCAAATAATAGAATGAACAGGCACATCGCCTTTTGTGCAAATTGTACATGCATAATTTTTTCTTAGAGGATGACTTAAATATAAATCCTGGCCCCTTGATAGGGAATATCCAATTTCAAGCTTTTCTTTCCTTTTACACTAATCAAATTAATTGGATGAAAGCCCATAATACTTTTCAAAAGAGGGAATATGGTATAGATTTATGGGTTAGGGGAGAACCCACAAAACCTGTACACCTCTCTGTCCAGCAAAAACAGTTCATGAAATGAATAGGTGTTGTGGGTCAATTAGGACTACTTCATACCAACATCATATACAAAGGGAAGGAATACTTTCAGGAAATCAAAGAAGAAGCTTTGTCTGTAGCTAGACAAAGATGGGAAGCCTCTAGTAACAATGTCAGGAATAGAGAGCCATTTGGATTTAGAAATTTTAAAATTACCTCCACTCGCCTACACAAATATGGCAATATGGTCCTACGCATGGGTCCAAATTGGATAGGCTTCTAATACAGAAGTCCGACTATCTGGTATCCTCCTGATGGGTATCACAGTGATTATAATCTGCTAGATCACCAAGTGAACCAGGATTTTGCAGTGCTTAAATAGAAAAATGGTTTTAGGTTGTATAAGGAGGAAGTACATCCTGCTTATTCATTGACTCAACTACACCTCAACCATCTTATTGCATGATGAAATGCAAAAAGGTAAGTAGGGGAGTATATTAGGCCGAGGAAAATGTATGTTTTCTCCTTGTAATAGCTTAATTAAGCATTTTTCTTCATGTGTTTATCTTCATTTTAGGAATAAATCTAGAAGAAACAATAGTAAAAGCTGGGTAAAATAGATTATTAACAAATTGGATAAATCTGGCACAAAAAACTAACTTTCACTATCTTTTTATGCAAGGATGCGGACTGGACGATTATTGTTCAAACGTCAGAACAACAACAACCAGGAAAGGAAGAGGACAACGTCTTGAGTAGGAGGGACAGTGGAAGACCAGGAGGACCAATGCTATTCTATGATGAAATCAAATCGAGGGTTGTGAAATCCTCAGGATCCCTTGATCCTGAGGATTCACTTCTATCCATTTATTTTTCCAACAGTTATACAAAGCCATGAGGCAAATTGAATAGCTAGTTAGGAGTTTTGAGATTGTAACTATTCTTTTTGAACACAAATATTTTCATTACTATTATGCTATAACTTTGTTATTAATTTTAATTAATAAGACTGTGTTTCATCCATGATCATATTCTGAATATCTCTTAGCAGGGACTTTTAGAGACTTGGGCCCAATCAATAGGAGATGTGTTGTTTCAATTGTGTTATAATCATTTCTGTTTATTTTTATGATTGTTCATAATTTATTGTTAGTCTTTAAAGTTAGCACTATTCTGATTGATATGAGGATTGATGATTCTGGTTTGTGTTGTTGTTCAAACAAGACTCTAGATTTAGTTGTGTGTTACATTTGTGTGATAATATTTATCAAATTGATTATGTTGATTTAAACATTTTATTGTTGTTCATTATCATAGATCTCAAGGTTATAGTTGATTTCTTTCCATGAGATGTTTGCCTAGTTACTTGTTGATTCAATTGTTGTAGTTTTCCTTCATATCAGATGAATTAGTGTCAATACCAATTAGATTGCTAAGAGTGATTATTTCTACTTGCATTTTGATTCAGTTTCTTGTAGAATAGATTAAGTAGATTTGAGAATGCTCTAAAGGTTTCTTTCATAATCGCTTGGATTAAACTTTGAGAAATAAATATTAGTGATTACAACGATTCCAAATCATTTCATTATGAATTGACCTTTGAACTCACTGCATATACAATGCTGACACTCTTGAAATAAATAGACTTACCCTGGGTTGATGATTGATGTAGGTATTAAGATTTCTTTTAATAAGACATCTTAGTGCACCAACAAATAGGTTCCACTTATTAACTCTTTACATAATAACCACAAAGCATGCCACAAGAACCTAAAATATCCTTCTTCTATTACAAAAATCACATATAAGAGCTTGATTATTAATTTACCTGTAACAATGTAATTGAAGAAGGAATATATCTCTCTTTGTTCGAAAGTATAATGATACATTTATGTAATGGAAAAATGGAATCACAAAATATATTGACCCAACAATGTTTCAAAATTCATCATGTAAAAATAAACATTCCAAAGTATTAAGGAAAAACAATTATTTGCAAAATGCCATTGCTTCAATCATGAGACTTGTATACTGAATGTTACAAAAAGCACAGTTACTGTTACAAATTCAGAAGCATATTATTCTTCAAAAAGTGCCAATTAGAACAATGGACTTGCCAAAATTAGGTACAATTAGTCGTTTTCTACAACTACTCAAGTGTAAGACTACACCAGTGAATACATGCAACTTGAACAATTTATTATGCTCACGTGCACCAGTAACTAAATCCTACAAAATTGGTTACTATAAAATATTTTCCAACAACAACCTATTTTTTTCATGATATATTCAGATAATAAAAATAACAATTGTCATATTCTCTATTCACACTTCAACATCTTATTAAATTCAATTTCACATTTATACAGAAAAAACTGGCAGACATAGGAAGCTCCACCTATTGACTAATCTATTCATAAGTTTTTGGTACATAAAATCTATAGTCAATGAGACATTTACTTTAAGAATTTATGTGCATAAAATCTACAACCATTGAAGCATTTTGACAAACAATTTGCAAGCATATAATATTCAATCATTGAGGCATTTTGTCAAAAACTTGGCGACCATCATCTCTTAAAACAATTTTGACAACCATTAGAAACATGAATATAAAATATTTTCTCAACCTATTTAAGTCATAAAATTCATAAATTAAAACTTAAAATATTGGCATCTTAAAACAAAAACTTGACAACAGGCACACAAAGTTTATAGCAGTAATCTGCAAAATCGCCCAAATTTACAATCTGGGTTCAGAAAAGTCTTTTGTTTTGGAATGAAATGGGGGGGTTATAGGGCCTTATGGCACCAATACCCCCTAATATTGGGTAGAATTACATCCAAAACTTCCAGGGATGCGATTCTTTAAAACAATAAATAATAATAATAACTCCTACTATCTCATGTAAAACTTTTGTCAAACACTAAGAATTCAAACTTCATCTACAATTGTATATGTATAAAGAAAACTCAAATTTATGCTAATATTATATTTTCATCAAACTCATGGCAGCCTGAATGTTTTAGCATGTAAGACTTTCTGTCAATTAGATTGCGACAACACTGTACAAAAAAAAACTTATATAAAATGAACTACAATTATTGCAGAATTTCTTTAAACATTTTGTGTGCAACATCTTATATACAACTAAGTTTCAGCTAACAACCCAATTCACAGTAAGAAAAAACCATGCTATCAAACATATAATATTAAATTTGGATAATGGATATGACCTGCTATGGAAAAATATTCATTATAAACTGAACTTGAAGAATTTGGCAACACATTCTTGTTTTAATCCCCCTACATGCACATTCTCAACTATAGCTTCCATTCATTATTGGTTAGCTCATAACATAAACATTCACAAGTAGAAAATTATCATAAATTTAAATTTCTACATTAATCAACTAATATTTCAAGAATGTTTATGAATATACCTGACAGTGTACATATACAACTCCAAAGATGAGAGTATGCTCTAGCTCCAATATCCTTACGAACTTATTGTGAACCATCTGGTTTTCCACCCAACCATATCCAGGGAGAACTTCTCCCCCTAGAACCCACGAGCTATAAGAACTCACAAACAATACCAAAATGTAGCAGTAGAGAGATATCCAAGGCAAGATGAGGAAGGAAAAATTCGCTTCCTCCCAATACCACTCATGGTTAGCTCCACCAGGTAGAGCTACTTAGTAATTTAGTTTAGGAATTTCAAATTCATTTTGAAAGAAATTGGTTACTCTCCAAGTCTCTCCCTCTCATAATATATATTTTTTTCTAATTCTCTCCAACTCTTGGTATCACAATGCATCCCCCCACACACCCCCCCAAGTAAGAATAAATGAGACACATATATAGGAGGAGCAACATATTATTATCATAAAGGAGGAGTAATATGCATGCCTTGTGTTAGTTTTAGTCTTTTTAGCCTTCCTACAGTGATCAAATATGCTCTTACAAAGTGATTTTGATGTGTCAAGGTCAAATTTTGTCATTTCAGTGAGTCTTCAAACAAAATTTGGTCACTAGGCATTAGGTCTAGGGTTTGCTTTAACTCCTTCTAAAGCTGCCTAAATGCCAATCTATGTCACTATTCAGCTGAGTATATCATCATTCATAGGGTTTTCATTATCATGTCAGTGTCTAATGAGTCATTTTATACCTTATTCATGCTTCAGTTGTGCCCAGGCAAGGTCATTTCCCTCTCCTAGGGTTTTGAAGCCATTTTCTCTCGGATGGTCAAATCGCCGGCAAAACTTGTTTCCTGATGTTCATACACCTTCCCCTATCCTTCATGTACCTTATCAAACACTTCCCATCCCTTAGATCCGCCAAATTCCTCATTTTTGCACAAACCCTAGATTCTAGCTACAACCTGGCAATTTTCTAGGTTGGGCCTGTGTTTTGCCCTTTTGGATCCCTTCCCCTCACTCAATCTCTGAGATTCCACTTTCCCCTGCTTCCTAATATCCCTCCCCACTCCCACAAATTTCCCCAAGAATTTAGAAGCCCCCTATCCCCTTCATCTCGCTTTATTTCGACAGAATTCCTTGTTTCACACATCGGGACAAGTCGCACTCAAATGATGCTTCAGAGCAATCAAAGATGAATTTTAGAAAACTGAGAGAGGTTTTTGTCCACAACATGCCAAAGAAGAAAAACCTCATTCACTTTTTGTACAGGTGTCATGGTTTTAAAGCAATGTCAAAAATATCGGCGAGAACGAAGGTGCTCCAAGGACGGTTGGCCAAAGCACCAAAACTAAGGAAAACGCCCGATCCACTCCAAATTTTGGCCAAAGCCTCTTTGACTGAGCGTGGTACTTGATTGGGGACTCCCAGCCCAAATTTCAAGAAATTTGGAGAAAATTTTGTCATTTGTGAATTTTTTGTGCAATTTACAGGTTTTGGCCATTCGAATGGTCTCACCCCGGGTGAGACCATTTTGGAGGACTGCTCGGAATTTTGAAAACTTGGAATTTTTGGAAAGGGCA
>APFE031396466.1:100366-122873 GCA_000404065.3 Pinus taeda | reverse complement strand
CTCAAAAGTTGCTGCAAAGGGGTGCAACCATTTGAACAGGGGGCGCGACCATTCGAGCCAGCTTTGCCAGAATTGACCTTTTTTGTCAAAAAACACTGTTTTGACTATGGTTGACCATTTTTACTTGTAGATTATGGATAAATGTAATATTTTCATGGCACTTTGATAGACTTTATCTCTCTTTACCCTTCTAAAAGCTTCCTTGATGTAAAAAGTGAATAATTAATGCATGAATCAGTTAGCTAAGTAATAGAGGCAAGTTGTTGGACTGCCTATTATCTAGTGCTTAATTTAGAATTAGTTCAAACTGATCCTAGGAAGCTGAGCTCGACCCCTAGAGGTGGGGAAAGGAGTTAGATGGTCTATATTATGCTCTCTCTTTCTCATTTTCATGGTTGGACTCTTGTGGGAGAAAGCTTTATTGTATATTGTACATTTATCTCTGCAATTTAAAGAAAAGGAAGGCCAGGGTTTTGCAGACATCATTGTGGATTCTTGTGGATTGTTGTGTTGATGGTGTGTTCTCTACATGTTCTTGTAAGTCTGTTTATGTATTCCACATCTCTCCTTTGCTTCTATTTGGACAGATGAAGTGGTAAAGTTTGAATTCATGCTTTGACATGCTCAGCTTTTTAGTTTGTTCAAAATTTATGTTTTCTACTGTCTAGAGAGGATTCAAATGGTTGTTTACCCTCTTTAGCTCCTTCTCTATCATCCCTGATCATCCATCTTAGATTAAGGCATCAGCGCTCACTCCTACCTTGCCCCAAAGATCCCCCTGCAAAAAACTGTGCTCAATCCCCGCACCCTGAATTGCACTCCCTCCAATTGCCACCAAAAATCCAAAAATCTTTAAATCAACCCCCCTTATCAATTTACTAGCCTAATATCTTTGTTCCTAATTGGTCAGCTTATTATATTGAAAGATCTACCGAATCTGACCCGAGAGAGCCTTCTCATACCTCGTAGGGCTAGCTACGAGGTGAAATGGTTTGATGTAGCCTTGAGAGTTTGCCTATCTCAGCCTAGGTGAATTCCAAGTGCTAACACCTTGTATTCCATTTATAGGGTTGTAATTCATGCCATTAAGGAGAGGTATGTATGCCTTAGTTAAGGAGAGTGTAACATATGCATTAAAGAGAACGTAAGAGGAATCTTTTATGAAATGTCTTTAATGAGTGTAAGAGGCATATGCCATTCTTTGATGAGTACATAAAAGAGAGTGTAATGTATTATTAAAAGAGAGAGAGAGAGATTTGCATAGAGCCATGAGAGTCATCAAGGAGAGAGGTTTGAAGCGATCAAGGAGATGAAGGTGACCTGTAATTCCCTTTTACTAATAATATCATAGTCGAATAAAAGATAATAATAATAATATTAATATTAATATTATTGAGGATTAAGTCGAGATTGAACTATTAGGATTGAGTAATGATAAGTTAAGTGATTTTCCTTCAACTATACTTGATTACCCATTGACTGAAGGTGACTTACTATTTTTGGAAAGTCATACTTGAGATGCTAGACATGACTTTCTATTTTTAGAAAGCCACTCCAAAATTTCAGAAATGAGATTTTATTAAAGAAATTCATCCCTAAGCTACCCATGAGTGGTATTTTTCTTCCAGAGAATAGGGATTCCATATCTCTATTGCATACATCTCTGTGCCTTAGTAGATTGAGGACTCTTTTTTATGATCTACTCCAAGGATCCAAGATTCCACGCCTTGATCTTTTAAATATTTAGGACTCCGCGTCCCAATCCTTTTATTATAGCTCCAAGACTCCATGTATTTATATTTCATGGATTTAGTACTTCATGCCCTAATTTCCATGGCTTATCATCTACTCTACTTTGAAACTCTACACTTCACCTTAAGGTACTGATTGTGAGCTCATACCCATCTGATGGTTCATTGGTAAGGCCTTGTTCTAAGACCTGCACACATCACAATCTCATAGATCAAAGAAATCAAATGAATTTCATAGTTAATGTTACACAACATTTTGTCACTGTCCTTGTACTCCTCGTCCCTTGATCCTGGAGGACCTCTATAGTGAACCCTACATGTTTTCCCTTCATGAAGAAACTCCCATTGTATCCCTCCTCATGAACATAACAATTCACATTTGCACCATTTCCCCAAAATATTCTGTTTTTCCTAGTTTACAAGACTGATGCTAATGACCCTTGTCCTCCTCGTGCCAATATCCAAGGATTAACATTGTCTCTGGCGCCGACCAGAGTGACTAAGCTTTGTTCCAGTCACATTGATCCTCTTATGGAAAGTTTTTTAAACAAGGATCTGAAGCTTCGTAACGGAAGTTTGGTAAATGGTTGAGCTAGATGGAGTCGAGGATGTCAGTTTGGGCTCCTTTCCCCTATAAGGATGGAACCACCTTAAGAGATAAGACCTTCTCCCATGAGAAGAGGAACCATCTCCCATCCATTCTTGCTATATAAACCTCCATTTTTCCCAAGCACAAGCTAGTGTTGAAGTGTTAATGTTGGTGTGCTAGTGCTAATTAAGTTTGGAGTAAAAAACAAGCTATTCATAGTTGTAGCTCTCTAGTTGTGTGAGGGAGAAGTGTGAATTTGGTTTAGTGTGAAGCCTAAAGGGAAGAGCCTTAAAACTATCAATGTTGAGGCCATCATGGAATGCTAACGGAAGTGTGTGGGAACCTGGTTTTGTCAGAGGAGAACGACAATATCAAGACAATGGTTGTAATCTCTTCTTGATTCAATATGTATGCAACTATCAATTGATTTCCCTCATAATGTGTCATCTCGCATGTTTATGGCTTAATTATTCTTGACTTGTTAAGTAAGTTGAAATATAATTTGTCTATTATCATAGTTGTTGTTTGCTGCTGTTCACTTGTTTCAAGTGTTCAAAGAAGGAGATGAGAGATATATGGAGCACGCAAGCAAGGTCATCATTAAACAGGATATGCGTACTAAGAGGTAGGCCCTCTTAACTGGTTCTAACCTAAGGAAATCTTCCATAGAATCTATCGGTTGTGGCTAGACCCATTATCAGGCTAGACAAATTGTTTGTGTCTACACTCATAATTTTACTTCACCACAAATTGGCGACTCCACTGGGGGTCCAATCCTTCTGTTTGTTTGCTTGGATTTTCGTGTTTTTGTGTGAAATTTTATAGTTTCACCATTTCCCTTTAGTTTTGTTTGTTTTCCTTTTCTTACTGCTCTGGGTTTGAAATTCATAATAACAAGTCTGGTCTCAACTTTTGGAAATTTTTATTTTTTTGATTAGCATCTCGGCTTAGCACGCTCAATTCGTTGACAGTCGTGCCAATCAGTGCAATATGCTAAGAAACAGTCACGCCGACTCCCTTCTAGTGCTTATTGTCAGTTAGGCAGTCGTGCTAATGCCTATAAGTGAAGATTGTGGTTTTCCCCAAATCTTGGCCAATGTGTTTTACTCTCATGATTTTGACCTTGTAAGCCTTTTCGACCATCTTCTCCCTGACTAGAAAGTTGCTTTTCATTTGGTTTGTTTGCTTGTTGATTTGTCATATTTTCTCTTGATTTCTTGGGTCATTGGATGGTTAGTGGCAGTAGGGTATCTAGATTGTCATCCATTCAACTGATCGTGAACTCAGTGAGTCAAGTTGTTGGTGCATTTACTCCTTGCATTTCATTTATGGTCCTTATACGGATTTGACCTCCATTACAAAAGTTTGAAAAGTTTCCATTTTCTTGTCTAAACATTTCTTTTCCGACATGGATCACATTGCTTGTCTAAATGTTTCTTTTCTAGCATGGATCACATTGCTTGTCTTGTTTTTGGTAAAGTCGTTGTTTCATTAGTTTGAAAGAGATTCTCTTTTCGTGTTTTTAATTTTGCTTGAGATCTAATTGCCTTGAAACCTTTCCATTGAAGTGCTTTCTGAGAAAATTCATTTTCGTTATTCCATGAAAAGTATAAAATTCTAGTTTGATGTATCAGTATGCTACGGTAGTTAGCATCATTGAAGACTAGGATTTCTTTAGCATTTGAAAGGAAAAAAAAATTCTCTTTTCTTTTGAAAGGACTATTAGAGTGTACTTCTCAAGAAATTAGGAATTGGAATGTGTTTTTCATTAGTTTATTTTCTCAAAAAGTGAATTAGTGAAAAATCATTTTGCTTTTGGTTGCTTAGTTGTTTGCATTTGTTTGTGTGTTTTCTATCCTCTCTAGTAGACAATTCATCGAATTGAAAGGGTCTTATCTCATTTAGTAGCATTTAGGGTTTTTCAAGTCACATCGCTAAGGCCTGAAAACTGAGACATAACTCAAGATAAAATTTACAATGAACTCAATTAACTTAAGGTGCCTTTGAAACCTAACGATCACTTCTAGAAGGTCTATGATAGAGACGTGTTCCAATGTCTTTAAACCTAGCATATGTCGTTAGCTTTGGCACTCGACAGTGCTAGTACGGATTTGTGCTCCCCGTACTATTGAGTATATAATGAGAGACCCCTCTAGGCTACAATCCCTTATCCATAGGAATCCTAGTCAGTTGCCTTGCAAACATGATACACCAAACACAACATTCGAGGAGATTGCCTGCCCGTACTTCTCGGTTTGTTGGGAGGTATTCTGCAGTTCACAACTGCCTGGTAATCCTTTCTACCTAGATCATCTAGAGTAGTCATTTGATCTTTTTGTCTCATTAAACTTAAAATATCAATCGAGCGCTTGTCATTTCGATCTCGTTTACAATAGAAAGTGATAGAGTCATCTTTGTTTCTTTCTCGACTCTTAAAATATGAAAGAGCACAATCTATCTATGTGTCTTAAAAAATTGATTGCCCACGATCTCATAACATCCTGTTAGTCTTTTCTAGACCAAATCATGAGTTTTCCCTAAAGAAAATTTTAAAGCCTTGAAATTTATCTCTCTATTTTCCTATTAACTAAGACAAGGTCATCGTGGCTGAACCATCTAGTTCACCTAGTTCCTCTTCCTCTCCTCCCTCTGAAAGATTGTCTGAGGAGCCTTTTCCTGAATTACCAGAGTCACTCAAGGAACAAGGTGTTGAACTCAGAATCATTTTGATCATTCAACCTTTGTCATCTCGTCCTCCTCTTACTTTAGATACTAGGTCACCTACTGATACTAGCCCAGAATCTCTGGACAACCCGTCCAAAAGTCTGCCAGCTACTGATGGTCACCATGGACTAGTTATATATCCTCCGAATCCTTTTTTTGACCCTATTTTGATATCCCTACAACATCCGTACAATCTGTACGATCAACCAAGTGTTCCTTTGGATCTATCCCCCCATACCTCTTCGATTGTTTGCCGTCATTTGTTCCCAACTATGGAACCCAAAGGCAATGCTCTAGTCACCTCTCTGGATGAGTCAGAAGTTTCTACTCCACACACTGTTAAGGAGGAAGAACATCCATTTCCTCCTTAAGGTTTCCCCTATAAGGGAGCATTCCCATTAGCGTGTATCGGGAATTTTTTCCTAATTATGTGTCTTTGGCACAATTTGTTTTAGGTACACCTAGTGCTCATCACTTTACCATAACCTTGTTTGGGCGTCTATTGTCATGCCTACTACAGGTCCATTCATTGAGAACCCGACCTCCCAACAGGCCGTTACCTTAGTCCCAGTGCAACTCACCAATTTGAACCCTCTTGTATCATCCGTCCCAGTCACCCATCTGCTTCAACTGGTGAACTCGAAGAATGTTGCTCTCAGTTCTTCGATCCCTCCAGTAAGTCGCCATGATGTGCTACCACCTGGTTGGGGGGGGGGGGGGGGGAACCTGAGTGTTTCTATGGTGTCAAGCGCACCATGTGAGTAGCTCACAGGTTCAACGGGTTGGCATGAACCACCTTCTTCTGGCATTATTGAAAACCCTACTGGTCCTACTGGATTAAGTAATATCCAGTACCAACAGGAGAATCCTGTTGGTCCATTTAGATCAAAAAATTTCCAGTATTGGTAGCCTTATGAGGCTCAGGTTCAGTACCAAACTCCTTACATTCCATATGGTTCTCAAGGAATGGTCAATCCGCCATACGTCCCTCAGTTTGGGCAGTACATTCAACCTGGCTCATCCAGTTTTCAGGGTGGCTATGGCCAGATTTAGTTCAGATAATTTTCCAGGCACTATTCAAGTACCCTTGCAACAACAAGGACAACCTCTGCAGCAACAAGAGCAACCTTTGTTGCAGCAAGGTTCGTCCATGTAACAAGAAGGGTAGATGATACCATAGCAAGGTCAACGACAACAACCCTAGGGGAAACCCTCGAAACCATTGTAGAAAACCATGCAGTAGCAAATGTAGTATGCTTTGAAAACCTCCTAGCCTATGTCTTCATAGGGCCAATCTCTGTAGCCCCAGGGACAAATTTTGTAGCAACAAGGTCAACCCTTGCAGTAGAAGAGCCAACCCGGGCTACAACAACCCTTATATACATATAAGCAAGGTCAAACCCTGGCAAGGACAAGGCCAAGGTCAAGTCCTGCAACAGCAAGCTCAAAATCCTAATTTCCTAGGTCAATAGGTACATAATCCTTTTTCCCAAGGGCAGCAGGTACAAAATCCCCATGTCCAAGGACAACAAGTGTACAATCCCTATGTCCAAGGGTAACAAGTCCAAAATCCTCTTGTTCAGGGGCAAGAAGTTCAAAACCCATATGTTCAGGGACAATAGGTACAATATCCATATGTCCAAGGTCAATAGGATCAAGAGCCTCTTAACCTGTATGTTGCTTATCAGCAACTTATGACCAGACAATTCCAAGGTGTTCAAGGTCAAAATCCTCCCTATGGCCAAGGTAACCCAAAATGGGGGTAGAATCAAATGCCATATGGACAAAATCCCCCACTGTGGGGCAAAAATCCTTACTAGTAGGGATGGGCTCCTCTGGTTGGACCCGCTTATCGACCTCCAATGCCTTTTAATACTCAATTGTAGTTCTTGGCCACACTCGAGTTTCCAGATGTGTCTCGCCTTACGAATGATCAAATTCTTCATTTTCCATACTGGCCTCTAGTTCTGTCCAAGATCCCGAGTGATTGTCCTAAGTTCGATCGCAAATCAAAAGAAGATCCTCAAGCCATGTGATGGCATATCACCTCTAGTGCTCTTCAAATTCTTACGTTGACAATTCTATTCGTCTCTGTCTTTTCCAACGAACACTCACAAGCGCTACATCCAAGTGTTACATCGAGCTTCCTTGAAGTACTTATCATAGCTTCAACTCTTTAGCCATGGTTTTCCTCATGCATTTCCAGTTTTCGGTTCGTTATGAGACTAGCACCTATTTGCTCACGTCACTTAAGCAAGATACTGCAACACACATCTCCGATCACATCCATGAATGGAGATGTTGACGTCACCTGATCAAATTCGAGATTGTTGATCAGTTGCTGACCGAATGGTTCACTAAGTCATTCATAGCTCTAATTTCTCGCAATATAGCTATGGGTGGATGTGTTACCAAAGAATAAGCCATTTCTCATGCCTAGTACTTGGATCTTGTTTATTCTTAGTCTGGCACTTTGTATGGTTTATTACCCGATGCTCCATGACCATCATCTGATACCATGACATCAAAGTCACAGGCTACACCTGTTGTTGATGGAGTAATTGGTTCAGTGTCCCAGACCCCTTCCAAATCTTCTTCCAAAAATAAGTCAGTCTCAAACACTGCTTCCAATAGTTCCTCCCAGAATCCACCTAGCCTTGGAAAAACCTCAGAGGTCCATGTTGTTCAGTCTACCACAACGAACAAATCCTCAAATGGTAAGAAGAAAGGAAAAGGCGAGGGTAAAGCCGATGCCTCAAAACAATGTCCTCCTAAGTCCTCTACTGGTGATTCTTCACAACAAAAGCCTAAGTATCCATGCCTCATTTGTGAGGAGAATCACTATACCAAGATTGTTCTCGATGGTCTGAAGTTAGTCGTTTTCTCAAAGGGACCCCAGCTTTTCTAAAAGAGCCTTTTCCATCTCAATAGACTCAAATGGTAGACCAACCTCAATAATCTTCTTCCTCAGGATCTCAAGTGTTCATGATGAGTACACCTATTAATGTGGCTACTAGATCAAAAGATTACCAAACTCCTACTCCGAGTGCCGGGAAAGAGAAAGAGGCCACACCTTCTTCTTTTGCCTTGAGTTTTGGCTCTCTTCATATCGAGCGCCTTAACCCTGATTCCTCCATTCGGCCACCCTCTCAAGGTGTGCTTAGTAAATCCTTGTATAATCTCAATTCTCAAGCCACTCATCACTATAATATTGTTGAGGATTTGGCTCAGGCACCGTCAGCTATGTCGGCTCTCGAGGTTCTCCAAAGTTATCTGTCTCAATGAAAATCTTTGCTGTCAGATATTGGGGGTATTGATCTTACTGATTCCAATTTGATATGTTTTGATCTAGAGAACCAAGTTCCACGCCCACCTCATCATATTTCCTTTCTCACTCAAGTAATCATCAATGAGAAAACCATTCATAGGACTGTCATCGATGAACGTGCTTCCACCTGCATCATGTCGATCACCTGCTGGAAGGCCATTGGTTCTCCTACTTTGAACCAATCCCCGAACACTTTGGAAGCCTTCAATGGTGCGATTCACGGCCCTTTAGTGTCTTACCTAACCTTGCCATTACTTTGGAGGGCAAGATAATACAAGTCGAGGTAGATATTGCTCACACTAATCTCAATTATAATCTTCTACTTGGTCAGAGTTGGACCCATGCCATGCATGTTGTAGCCTCCTCCCTATTCTATGTGATTTTCTTTCCCCATCAAGGGAAGATCGTCACTATTGACCAACTATCCTTGTTCGCCTCTTCCTCCTTGGATGGCAGTGTTTTGTATGTCAAGCACACTAGTGCTCCCTATGACAGTGTGGGGGCAGGTCTTTTCAAAGATTCTGCCTTGATGGGAATTTTTCTACTCCCACCTCCACTCCCACCTCCTCATGTTGCCTCTCTCAACATGATCTCAGTCAAATCTGATCCTTGGGTCATACCTTCAACAAATCTTGTTGATACCTGGGGCGAGGTTATGCCACTTAGTCCTACCGAAATCAACTACGTGGAGATTGTTTCGGCCTGAAGTTTCGTATCCTCTGATTCTTCTGTTTCGATGACTTCTCTCAACACATATTCTTAATCCCCATGGCTTGGCACTTTGGAATATCTTGATCCCTTAGCCGAGACTTTTCTTGCTGAAAAAGGTATCCTGGAAGTAATGTCTCTTGAGGAACGACCTTCGAACAATACTCATCATCTTTCCTCATTCCTCCCTTGCCTAGTGGTCATGTCTACCAATATCGAAGAGTTCTCTTCTCAGTTCCCTTCCCTTTCGTGTCCGACACCAATCTTGACTCATGAAGTATGGTCGGAAGGAAATTTGGGTAATATTACACAAATGATGCCAATTGATATTTCTATCAAACTTGGTATCATTGAACATGTCCATATTGGGGTAACCTTCTCTCCGGATGAGATCAAGACCTACATTCGTCTGTTTCAAGAATTCTGTGATGTCTTTGTGTCGTCATATGAAGAAATACATGGCATTGATCCTAGCATCGTTGTGCACAAAATACCAAATTATCCTCATGTGAAACCTGTTCGCCAACGACTCCTCCTAGTGCACCGTAGGAAAGTCACTGCTACCAAGGATGAAGTTGAAAAACTTCTCGAAGTTGGATTCATCTATCCAATCCCTCTTACAAATTAGGTGTAAAATATTGTCCCAGTGAAAAAGAAACAAGGCATGATCCATGTTTGCGTTGATTACCATGATATCAATCGTGTCTATCCTAAGGATAACTGCCCTACTCCCTTCATCAATCGAATGTGCTAGGAGTGAAATTTTTCCTTTATAGATGGTTTTTCTAGTTACAAAAAAATTAACATTGCACCAACCGATCAAGAAAAGACAACTTTTATCTCTCCATGGGGTACTTTTGCATACAAAAATATCCCTTTCTACCTAAAAAATGTTGGGTCTACATTTCAGTGGGTGATGTCTTACGCATTTCACGATATTCGCATCATCATTCAACCTTACTTGGATGACCTTCCCACTCATTCTCGTAAGCACCAAGATCACTGTGATCATCTTCGACATATTTTTATTCACTATAGACACTACAACATTTGGTTAAACCTGCATAAATGTGTTTTCTGTCTAGAATCTAGATAACTCCTAGGCTTTATCATTTCCAAGGACGGTATCTACCTTGACCCACTTAAATTTGAGGCCATTGTTAATTTGCATCCTCCATCTTCATTGCACAACCTCTAGAGCCTGCAAGGAAAGGAAAATTTCCTTTTTCATTTTGTACCCAATTATGTTGGGCTAGCTACAGGATTTACCCGATTTCTCAAACAAGGGACACCCTTTGTCCCAAATCAGGTTTCCCAAAAGTCTTTCGATGACCTCAAGGTTGTCCTCGTAAATTCTCCTTTGTTGCATCCCCTAGATTATCATTGTGATTAATTCCTTTACTTAGCTACAAACCCTAACACCATTGCTATGGTATTGGTCCAAGATGATGCTGAAGGAAACGAATATGTTATCTACTACCTTAGTCCTAATATCCTCAACACGGAAATGAATTATGCCCATGTCAAGAAGTTGGCTTTGGCTGCCGTACAGGTTGTTCAACGCTTTCGTCACTACATTCTCTTACACACTACTACTATGATTTTTGAGTGCAACCCCATGACCTACATCTTGACTCGTCAGTTACTGGGGGGAAAGTATTCTAAATGGATTGCCATCCTACAAGAATTCAATTTGGTATTTACCATTGCCAAATCTAAGAAGTCACTAGTTTTTGTTGATTTAATTTGTTCCCTTCCTTCTACATCTCTCCTTAATGGTGAAGATGAACAACTTCTGGACAAGACTCTTTTCCTGATCAACAACCTTGACCCGTGGTACAGTGATATCATCGTGTATCTCTAGATGTCCACTTTCTAGTCTGCATTGACTAAGGATGATCGCCGACAGATTCGCCATCACTCCCGACCCTATCATATTATTGGTGATACTTTATACCGTATCAGTGTCGATTTAGTGCTTTGTTGATGCCTTACTCTGGAGGAGGCTGAGAGAGTTCTTAATGACTTCCATTCTAGGGCATGTGGTGTTCATATGTCTAGCTATGCTACTGCTAAAAAAATCCTTCGCACTGGTTATTTCTGGTCTTCCATTTTCAAGGACTGCATCCTTGTTATTTGCATGTGCCATGAATGAAAATTTTACCAATGCAAGATGTGCGCCCCACCCGCTCACCTACACCCCATCTTTACCGCTGGTCCTTTTTCCAAATTGGGCATCGACTATATGACATGTAACCCTCATTCAGCCAAGGGGCATGGTTATATTATCGTTGTTGTCGATTATTTCACCAAATGGGCCGAAGCTATGCCTACATACTCTGTAGACTATAAAACGATGGCTCAATTTATTTTCAATCACGTTATTTCCAGGATCGGCGTACCTCAAGCCATCGTCACATACCATGGATCCCATTTCTGAGATTACATGATGGCTGAGCTAACCTCTACATTGGGTTTTCCCCACGATGGCTCAACCCCATATTACCCTCAAGCCAATGGTCAAGTTGAAGTTGTGAACAAAGTTTTGGTTACAATGCTTCAGTGTACTATTGGGATGCACAATCAAATTGGCATCTCATGCTCTTCTCAGCTTTGTGGGCTTACTGAACCTCAGCCAAAGATGCAACTAGTTTCACACCATTCCAACTTGTCTATAGTCTAGAAGCAACATTACCAATTGAATGCAAGTTCCTTCAGTCAAGCTAGCTGTCGAACTTCTCCCAGAAACATCACCTTCGGAAGAGCGCCTCTTATATTTATAACAACTGGATGAGGCTCGTGATCTCACTGCTTTGGTCATCAAAGCACAAAAGAAGTGAGTCAAGTCCCATTTCAATCGGTTAATCTCCCCACACATGTTCTCTGAGGGTGATTTGGTTTTACTATATGATCAAGCTAATGATAAGCTAGGGGCAAGAAAGTTCGAGCCCATGTGGCATGGACCCTACATTGTAAAATGCATTTTACAAAAAGGGACCTATGAGCGTATTGATTATGAAGTCAATATTTTGGACAAGCCACGAAATGGGATTTATCTCAAAAAGTACTATGCTTAGGTCATCTTGCATGGTTACTTGTGTACATTAGTGTAAAGACCCACCTTACCAACCATCATTATTATACTAAGGTTGACTCAAAATGTGATTTAAGTTTAAATTTTTAAGATGTAAAAGTTAATGCAAGGTCATATATCTATATTTTTTATTTTTATTTTTATTGGTATTCTTTACACTATATACTAATTTCTACTAACAAACTAACCCATGGTAATATTAAACTTCTCATTAAGGCTACTGTGTCATGGTTCCTCAAGATCCAAAACTTACAACCATAAGTCTTAAAATCAAATTTAAATGATAGAGTCTTTAGTGGTATAAATAATATCAATCTTTACAAACCACAATTTCCAATAAGCTAATTGTTCGTTCTATTGCAATTAAGCATGTTTAAGAGTGACTAATTTGATTTTGTTCTAGATAATATGCCTATGAATTCTTTGGTAAAACAAAGGGAAGAAAAACAAGATAATTCAACTTGTAAAGGAGTGGTTTCCAATTGTTATGAATTCATATATGAGCTAACAATTACAACATTTCACCTAAACAATTTGCCTTCCATGGATTTTTAATTCAATAGAATCATCATGCTTATTCTTTGAGATATTTCTAGAAACACCTTGGTTGCAAATCCTAAATTTACTTAGTCAATTTTATAGACAATTCATAGATGTAATTAGCTACAACCATTGAAGCATTATGTCAAACATTTTGCAAGCATGAAATGTACAGCCATTGTGGCATTTTGTCAAACACTTACAACCATAACCCTTAAGGAAATTTCACCAAAATTACCTAACATGAATCTAAGATTATTTAATTTCCTTTTCTTTGTCAGTAATGCCAAGAATTGAACCTAATACATAAGTAGAACTGTCATCCATCTTGATTGCTGCATATACAAAAACTTAGGCACATAATGACTATAAATATTTAAGAAATTTTACAAATAGCTCATAGCCATGTAGCTATAGCCATTGGGAATTTTGAACAATGGTTAGCAGTCACAAAACAAGCTCCTAGCTATTAAAATATCAAACATGCAGTCACAAGTTTATTAAATTATTAATGTATTAACCATTGATACTTTAAAATAATAATTCCAAGTTTATATAATAGACTAGTTTCATAAGAAGAGATTACCAGGTAAATCACAGCTACAAAAAAAACAGCAAGACAAACCACTAGGCAGTGGCAGCAAATCTATAAAATATAGAAGATTACAAAACCAGATTTTGAAACTCTATTTTTTGAAATCAAATTTGGAGTGAAATGGCCATAAGTTACAAATACCCCATGAAGTTAAAATAATTTGAAACAGAAACGCCCACCAATGCTATTATTTAAAACCACAACCAAAAACAAATTCATACTATCTCATTTATCCCTTTTGTCAAACATATACCGTGCAAACTTATCTACAGCTATAAAAAGAGAAGGAAAAACCAAATTTATGCTATTAACATGTTTTCATACAACTCATGACAGCATGAATGCTTCAAACATTAAGACATGATGTAAATCAACTTGCAATGAAACTATACAAAAAAAACTTACATAAAATAAACTACAGATATTGCAAAATTTGTTCAACATTTAGTGTGCAGCATTTGATATACATCTAAGTTTTAGTCAACAACCAAATAAGCAAAACCATGTAATGAACTACAAAAAGAAACACAATATAACGTTGTCAACGTACCTGGCAGTGAATTGATACAACTCAAAAAAATGGGAGTATGCTCCAGCTCCAATGAGAGTATGCTCCAGCTCCAATACCCTTACCAACTCATTATGAACCACCTAGTTTTCCTCCCAACCATATCCTGGAAGAAATTGTCCCCCTGGAACCCTGAGCTACAAAAGCTCACAAGTAGTACCAAAAGACAAGAGTAGAGATATTTGCAAGGAAAACTAAGAAAGCAAATTTTCACTTCCTCTCAATACCACTCATGGACAACCTCAATAGCTAGAGATCTTAGGATTTTAACAATAATTTCATATTTTTTATGGAAGCAATTGGCTACTCTCCATATCTCTCCCTCTCACTATTATCCTCAAGTCTCTTCCACTCTTGGCCTCATAATCCCTAAGTGAGAATACATGAGACTCATATATAGGAGGAGAAACCAATTCTTGTCATAAAGGAGGAGTAATGTGCATGCATTGGATTCCATTTAGAGGAGTATAAGTTATGCCATTAAGGAGAGGTATGCATTCCTTAGTTAAGGACAGTGTAACATATGCATTAAAGAGAGCATAAGAGGAATATTTATGACATATTTTTAATCAGTGAAAAGGAATATGCCATTCTTTGATGGGTGCATACAATAGAGTATAATGTATTATTTAAGAGAGAGAGAGAGAGAGAGAGAGAGAGAGAGAGAGAGAGAGTTACATAGAGCAATGAGAGTCATGAAGGATATGTGTGAATTGATTGAGGAGATAAAATTGACTTGTAATTTCTTTTTAATAATAATATCATAGTCTTGTAAAAGATAATAATAATATTAATAATATTGAGAATTCAATCAATATTGAACTATTAGGATTGATTAATGATAAGTTAATTTCTTTTTCTTCAACTCTGCTTGATTACCAATTTATGTAAGGTGATTTACTATTTTTGGAAAGTCATGCTTGAGATGCTGGACATGACTTTCTATTTTATTAAAGTCATTCCAGAATTGTGAGAATGAAATTTTATTTAAAAATTCATCCATGAGTGGTATTTTTATTCTAGAGAATAGGGATTTCGCACCCCTATTTCATGCATCTCTGTGCCTTAGTAGATTGGGGACTCCACACCCTAATCTACTCCAAAGATCCAAGATTCCACAACTTGATATTTTTAAATATGCAAGACTCCACGCCCTAAATATACAAGACTCCACGTCTTTATCTTTCTTGGATTTAGGAATCCACGCCCTAATTTCCATTCCCTCTCATCTACTGTGCTTTGAAACTTTGTGTTTCTCCTTATGGTACTGATTGTGAGCTTTTACCCATCCGATGGTTCATTGGTAAGGCCTTGTTGAAAGACCTACACACATTACAATCTCATATATCAAAGGAATCAAATGAATTTCATTATATAAAATTAACTTAATCACATTTTACCCAGAATGGTGCATGGCTTCCACATCATTTTGGTTTTGAAGAAATGACTTCCACAGTCATTCACAATTGAACATCCTTGTTGGAAAATGACTAGGTACCCTACCACATCCTGCTTAGTACAATACTAGACATTTATAATCACACAAATCATGTATCATCCATAAATCATAAGTAACCATCTATTCCGCATAACCATGAGAATCCATGGGTATATGTGTCTCAACCTTGGATCACCATCCATGTCATACACCCGCTTCATAAATCAGATACAAACATAAAAAAATATGTATAACATTTTACTTAACCAAAACCATCTAATAAAGATAATCAATGATGCCACATATAAGAGGAAATATAACTATATAAAACATTTTTCCCCAATCCAGTGATCAATCTGTCATACATAAACATAAAAGGAAATATAACTATGTATGTAAAACATTATTCCTCAATCAAGTGATCAACCTATCATATATATATAACCCTTGATAGGAATGACAAAACTATACTAGAAAAATAGGACACTACATACTCCCCCTCTTGGAGTAAACTTGGCCTGAAGTTTAAATAAGCAAAAAAGGAAACTCGAGATGCATAGAAGATGCATCTTCCTAAGTGGTGGAACTAGGACTCTACATATCCCATTGGACCTTTACTTGGTCCACCATGCGACGTCTGAGCTGTTGAGTGTGATGGTTCAAAACGAAAACTAGTTCTGACTTAAGAGTTCCTACATCTGCTACCTGTAATTGATGTCAATCTGAAATGTGAGAAGGATAATGAACATACTTGCATAGTATCAAAATATGAAATACATCATGCCTACGATGAAAAGCTGGTGGTAAACCAAGACGATATGCCACGGGTCCAACCCTTTTGATGATCTCAAAAGGCCAAAAAAATCGAGGATAAAGCTTAGATCCTTTCCCAAACCTAATAAAGCTTTTTTGAGGTTTTACTTGAAGAAAAACAAATTCCCCTTCTTTAAAACTACAATCCACTCTATTCGTATCAGCAAAGCTCTTCTATCTATCATGTGCCTGCTTTAATATTTTCCTTATACGACACACTTGTTCTTCCATTTCTTGAAGAATTTCAAGACCTACTGAGATTATGTCCTCTAATCTATCCCAACTTAAAGGTGTTTTGCATGGTCTTCCATACAATAACTCATAAGGTGCCATACCAAGGGAGCAGTGATAACTGTTATTGTAAGCAAACTCCACTAGAGGAAGATAATCTTTCGACTTATATTGTTGATCCATTACGTGCACTCTAACCATGTCCTCTAACACTTGATTTACTCTTTTATTTTGGCCACCAGTATCCATATGATACGCTGTACTGAAATGTAATTGTGTCTGAAGGGCTCCCTGGAAACTAGTCCAATATCTTCCTGTAAATATAGAGGCCCTATCTGATATGATTTTCTTAGGAAAACCATGAAGTCTAACCACCTCCTTAATAAATACTTGTGTTATTTCAGATGCTTTGTAAGTATCTCTAACAGGTATAAAATGGTCACTCTCTGTAAGTTTATCTACCACCACCAAAATGGAGTTATGCCTTTTGGTTGTTTAAGGTAATTCAACAATAAGGTCCATAGGTATTTCTTCCCATCTGGACTCAGGAATGTTATGCAGCTGCAAAAATCCTACTGGATGACCATGTTCTGCTTTAACTAGCCGACATTCCAAACATTTTGCCACAAAATTTTCTACATCCTTCTTCATGCCTACCCAAAAGAAAATTTTCTTTAAATTAGCATACATCTTCTGGACTCCTGGGTGAGCCATATATGTTGCATGGTGAGCTTCTTTCAAAATGAACTCATGAAGCCCATCTTGATTTGGAACTACAATATTTTGCATGAATCTCACCATACTATCGTCATCACAAGAATACCCTTCTACCTTGTTTTTCTTAGCCCCCTCCCCAAAAAGAGAAACTTTAACTTCCTTGCACCATTCATCTACATCTTGTACCCTCAAGATGTGCTCCCATAAATTAATCTTCAATGGAATTACTGAAAATATTCATGGTCTTCGACTGAGTGCATTGGCTACTTTGTTCAATGTATCCTGGATGTAATTTATGTCAAAATCATATCCACTTAAGAGTTTTGACTACCTTCTTTGCCTAGAATTTAGATCACTTTGAGTAAATATATGATTCAAACCTCTATGATTTGTTTTCAACTCAAATTTCTTTCCCACCAGATAATGTTGCCAAAGTCCTAAGGCATGAACTATAGCTGCAGATCATGGGTTGCATAGCTTTCCTCATGGGTCCTTAACTTCCTAGAGGCATATGCAATCACCCTACCATCTTGTGATAATACTGCACCCAATCCATCTTTTGACGCATTGATACATACTATGAATGGTTTATCCATATCTAGAACCTTAAGTATTGGAGCTATAGTCAAACATTGTTTGAGCTTAGAAAATGCTTGCTCACACTTATTTGTCCAATTAAACCACACTCCCTTCCTAAGCAATGAAGTGATAGGGCTAGCTATTTTTGAAAACCCCTCCACAAATCTCCAATAGTATCCTACCATACCCATGAAGCTATGCACTTCGTGCACATTAGAGGGTGTTGGCCATTCTACAATTGCATCGATCTTTGCTAAGTCAACATCAATGCCTTCAATGGAGATATTGTGCCTAAGATAATGGATTTTTGATTGGAAAAAAGAACATTTGGACATTTTTGCATAAAGTTCATTTTCTCTTAAGCATTGTAACACCAATCTTTGGTGTTTCTCATGCTCTTCTGGGGAATTTGAATAGATTAGGATGTCATCAAGGAACACTTGTACAAATTTGTCCAAGTATTTCCTAAATACACCATTCATCAGACTCATAAACACTCCTGGGGCATTAGATAACCCAAAAGGAACAACCATGAACTTATAATGACAAAAATGAGTTGGAAAGCAGTTTTGGAAATATCCTCTTGTTTAACTATGAGCTCATGATATTTAGACCGAAGATCGATCTTGGAGAATATGGTGGCTCCCTTCATTTGATCAAATAGATCATCAATACGAGGCAAAGGATATTGATTTCTAATAGTTACTCGATTCAATTGCCCATAGTCAACACAGAGCCGAAGGGATCCATCCTTCTCCTTTACAAATATCACTGGAGCTCCCCAAGGTGAAACACTAGGTCTAATCATACCCCTATCCAATAAATCTTGAAGTTTCACTTTCAACTCATGAAGTTCAACAATAGACATTCACTAGGGAGCTTTGGATATAGGTTCGGTACTAGGCTTTAGCTCTATTGAGAAGTCAATCTCTCGCTTTGGAGGTAAACCAGGCAACTCCTCTAGAAAGACATCGGAGAATTATGAAAGGAAAGGATATTGTTCAAAGGATGAAATCTCTCCCTTATTTAAAGTCATTACAACATACATTTGACATATTTTCCTAAGACTTCTTTTCATCTGCAAGAATGAGATAAGTCTTAAAGAAACATGTCTCCTTTCCCCATAGATAACCATAGATTGGCCCTCATCACTCAAAAAATGAAGGGTTTTGATTCGAAAACTAAGCACAACCCAGTGGGCTTCAAGTAAATCCATCCCAATTATCACATCATAGTGACCAAGTGGTGTCACATAAAGATTCACATTTGTGACACACACTCCCAAGTCTAAAGGGCACTCTTGCACTAAGCATTCAACCTTTTGAGATCACCCTGAGGCCATATGAACCTGATCAAAATCATTTTGCTCTATCGCCACCAATTTACATTTCAATAAAGCATTAGGAGAAATAAAACTTTCAGTTGCACCAGGATCAATCAAAATAGTAATAAACATACCATTTAGCTTACCTGATGCTTCAAGCACTGTAAAATGATGCTCGACCTGGCGATTTTACACAACTACATGAATCCTATGGGCTCTACCCATATCTCTAACAGTGGCTTGTTCCTACTTTGATTGTGCTTTAGTCTTCTTTTTAGGAAAATCTTGCTCATAATGAGGTCCTCCACAAGTCCAACATCTATTAGTGGGAGAAATTTTCATAAATTGACCCTTTTATTAGGTGATTCTTGAGTGTGAGCATTACTTTGTTGAAGATGTTCCCTTGGGTTATTTCTTTGGTTCTTAAAAGTATGATTCTTTTGAAATCCCTGATTATGTGAACCACCTGACTTATGTCTTACATATTGGCCTCCCCTTTAAGGATTTTTCCCTTGGAATGATAGATTTAGGGTTTTATCGCCACCTTTATTCCCCAATAATTCTTCCTTGGTTATAATTGCTTGTTGCAATACCTCATGCAACATAGTAGGCCTCAAAATGTGCACCTTTTCCTTTATAATAAGTGTCAATCCATACAAAAACTTGTTTACCTTGAGGGCTTTAGTATTTAGATGGGTAGCATATCTAAGAAACTCCATGAATCGTTCTTCATATTCAAGGATTGTCTTAGTTCCTTGCTTAAGATCATGGAACTCATTAAATTTCCTCTCCAAGTATTCATCAGAAATGTACTTTGCTCGAAATTCCTCTTCAAACCATTCTCATGTCAAGGTGGAAACGGAGTATCCCAATTCGGATTCTAAGTTCCTCCACCATAATAGTGCACTCTCCTTAAGTTGGTATATAGCCAAATTTTCTTTTTGGTTGCTAGAATAATTCTGTAACTCAAAACATAGGCGCTTGTTTTCCAACCAAGCTTCTGCTACCTCCCCTTTTGTGGTACCCTTAAATATAGGAAGCTTAACTTTTTCCAACTCTCTATGTACATCTCCATCAAATGGTATTTCTTGTCTTTGTAATTGAGATGAAGAACTAGGCACTAAAGGATTTCCCCCAACCCTACTAATCAAGACTTCAGTCATCTTTTGGAAAGATAACATCATATCCCTTACTTCCCTAATGGATATTTTCTCAGATTCTTCATCTTGGGGAGGTGGAGATGAGACTTCCTTTCTCCTCCTTGATGTTCTCTCCATGATTAATTAACCCAACCAATGAAAAATTTAGGTAAGTAAATAAATATTAGCAGGCAAGCCCTAGGTCCTAGAGTTTTAAGTTGGATTTGATACCATATGTAAGGTCCCACCTTACCAACCATCAGTATTATACTAAGGCTGATTCAAAATGCGATTTAAGTTTGAGTTTTTAAGATGTAAAAGTTAATGCAAGGTCATAAATCTATATTTTTTATTTTTATTTTTATTGGTCTTCTTTACACTACATTCTAATTTCTACTAACTAACTAACCCATGGTAATATTAAACTTCTCATTAAGGCTACAGTGTCATGGTTCCTCAAGATCCAAAACTTACAACCATAAGTCTTAAAATCAAATTTAAATGATAGAGTCTTTAGTGGTATAAATAATATCAATATTTACAAACCACAATTTCCAATAAGCTAATTGTTCATTCTATTGCAATTAAGTGTGTTTAAGAGTGACTAATTTGATTTTGTTCTAGATAATATGTCTATGAAATCTTTGGTAAAACAAAGGGAAGAAAAACAAGATAATTCAACTTGTAAAGGAGTGGTTTCCAATTATTATGAATTCATATGTGAGCTAATAATTACAACATTTCACCTAACCAATTTTCCTTCCATGGATTTTTAATTCAATAGAATCATCATGCTTAATCTTTAAGATATTTCCATAAACACCTTGGTTGCAAATCCTAAATTTACTTAGTCATTTTTATAGACAATTCATAGATGTAATTAGCTACAACCATTGAAGCATTATGTCAAACAGTTTGCAAGCATGAAATGTACAGCCATTGAGGCATTTTGTCAAACACTTACAACCATAACCCTTAAGGAAATTTCACCAAATTAACTAACATGAATCTAAGATTACATAATTTCTTGTCTTTGTCAGTAATGCCAAGAAGTGAACCTAATACATAAGTAGAACTGTCATCCATCTTGATTGTTACATATACAAAAATTTAGGCAAATAATGACTATAAATATTCAAGAAATTTTACAAATGCCTCGCATCGATGTAGCTACAACCATTGGGAATTTTGAACAATGGTTAGCAGTCACAAAACAAGTTGCTAGCTATTAAACTATCAAACAAGCAGTCACAATTTTATTAAATTATCAATGTATTAACCATTGATACTTTAAAATCATAATTCCAAGTTTATATAAGAAACTAGTTTCATAAAAAGAGACTACCAGGTAAATCAAGGCTACAAACAAAAAAACAGCGAGACAAACCAATAAGCAACATCAAATCTGTAAAATATAGAAGATTACAGAACCGGATTTTGAAACTTTGTTTTTTGAAATCAAAGTTTGGGTGACATGTCCATTAGGTACATACACCCCCTGAAGTTAAAATAAATCAAAACAGAAACCCCCGGAAATGCGATTATTTAAAACCACAACAAAAAACAAATTCATACTATCTCATTTATCCCTTTTGTCAAACATATATTGTGCAAACTTATCTACGACTGTAAAAAGAGAAGGAAAAACCAAATTTATGCTATTAACATGTTTTCATACAACTCATGACAGCATGAATGCTTCAGCCATTAAGATATGATATAAATAAACTTGCAATGAAACTATACAAAAAAAAACTTACATAAAATAAACTACAGTTATTGCAAAATTCCTTCAACATCTAGTGTGCAGCATTTGATATACATCTAAGTTTCAGTCAACAACCAAATAATCAAAACCATGTAATGAACTACAAAAAGAAACACAATATAGTGTTGTCAACATACTTAGCAATGAATTTATACAACTCAAAAAAATTGGAGTATGCTCCAGCTCCAATATCCTTACCAACTCATTGTGAACCAGCCAGTTTTCCTCCCAAACATATCTAGGAAGAACTTCTCCCCTTGGAACCCCCGAGCTACAAAAGCTCACAAGCAGTACCAAAAGACAACAATAGAGAGATTTGCAAGGCAAACTAAGGAAGCAAATTTTCACTTCCTCTTAATACCACTCATGGCCAACCTCAATACTTAGAGATCTTAGGATTTTAACAATAATTTCATATTTATTATGGAAACAATTGACTACTCTCCATATCTCTCCCTCTCACTATTTTCCTCAAGTCTCTTCCACTCTTGGGCTCATAATCCCCAAGTGAGAATACATGAGACTCATATATAGGAGGAGCAACCAATTCTTGTCATAAAGGAAGAGTAATGTGCATGCATTGGATTCCATTTAGAGGAGT
>APFE031396466.1:78330-98398 GCA_000404065.3 Pinus taeda | reverse complement strand
CAATAACATCGGCGGCTCGCAGGCCTCATATATCCCTGGCACACAGGCCTAAAAAATGTAAAATGCTGGACCTAGGAACTAATCAGAATGGTGATCATGGTAGCATGAAACAGCTCATGCAATACGGGTCAGCAATTAGCAAATCCAATCCAATACTCCCACCATATGTCTCTGGTACTGGCGAGGAATGTCCCCCACCCGAGCATACTCTGGGATACCACGAGTCAACCCCTCAAGTTTCCTCATGATCTCTTCCTCACTGTCACTGCCCTAATGATAAGTAGGGACATCAAACTGGCGGGTGACGTGCCTGGCTATCGGGGACATCCCGACAAGATGCTTTGGTCCAACATCTTCATTGACAAAAAAAAATGTTATAAACATATATATATATATAAAACAACTAAAAAATCACAAAATTAAAAAATTGATTTTTTGCCTTCATCGTCAAAATCCTCTCCATCTAGCAGCGACATGTTTGTGTCTCCAAGGAAGTCAGTGCCACTGTATGGCCAATCCTCCACGATGATCAGTTGTTGTCATAGCCATAAAAAGAAGGCAGGCTAGTAAGACATATGCTAGCCCCCAATGATCTTAAGAATCAAACGACTCCAACGGGCCATCCGTGGGTCATGTGGCATCGGAGGATCTACTTCAGTCAACTGGTACTGGAACAAGGACACCCATTCAAAGAAAAAGGTCACTAGTACGGATCTGATGCAAAATTGCTTCAGATTCCCCACCTTAGCTTTTATCAACTGGAATTTTATATTGATGTTCATGGCTTCCACCCAATTGAAGATCGTCGGTGTTGTACAGTTGATGACATATATAAATTTCAACTTGTTAGTCTCGTGCACTGCTTGGGACCCCACCACTCTATTGATAGTCAACAATAATACTCTCAGTGTTAGATCTTGCACGGTGGCAATCTCAATCTTACCACTCTTGGATTTGAGGGCTTCAGGGAAATGTTCAGGAAGCATCATGGATATGCTTGACCCAATCAATTGTGACCCATATATGTTGACTGGTTCACCTCTCTGGGATAGTCCTGTGATGAAATACATGTTTGAAGTTTCTAACTCCAGTTCCTAGTCACCAATGATCAATATTCCCCGATTTATGTCCCAGAGACTAATCAGGTATTGAAGCAGCTCAGGTTGGGCTCGCATCCCTGGAGTAAGAAATAACTTGAGGAGCCCACAGTTCCTCAAATAATTCAAGCAATTTGGATCATTCAATGCCTGGGTGTCCGCATATTCATACTCACGTTCTTTCCAGTCTACCATTTTCGATGATTCTTTCCTGCAAAAACCATATATTTAAGTCAATAATCATTTTTGGCCCATAAAATTTGGATTCCAACGGTGGTTTTGAGAGGAAAATGATTATTTCCTTGTTCACGATAACACGTGATAGGATGTTTTAATCACCCTCAGCTGGCGTGATTCTGTGCCCAGAACTCCTGCTGACCCAAGGAATTTTTTTTTTACAAAACCTCCCTCAAAAATCCAAAAAATGGATGAAAACAAGAATAAATGGTATGGAAATGGAGCTTAAGGCTTTGGCTCTTACCTACAACTGGAAACTCAACGAATGACCTCCCGGATCTCTCACAATCTGCTCCAAAACAATTAGGGCAAAAGTGGGTGAAATTTTTTTCACAAAAAGGTAAAATGGTAAATGGTAAAAAATATTTACTTTTCCTCCCTTTTATTCAGTATTTCATGAAATATTAAGTTTTGTAAATGTTTTAACCTATTTTTCCTCAAGAATTGGATAATGCACCTTACCTTTTTTGCATAGCGATAGGTGATGGGTGTTCAACGATGATGCTGAGTCATGTTTAAGCTCTTTTCTCGACTCGTAAAACTCATATGAAAAGATTGCCGAGTATTTTTCCCTTTTGACTCGTAAAAGAGAATAATATGGCAGGTCTGCTTTCACGCTCTTTTCCAACCCTTTAAAAACAAAAATATAGCCAAGCCCTTATCATTTTCAACTCGTTAACGATGCAAAACATTGTGCTCCCAGTATACATTTACCCCTTTTTCGGGTTGGGATGCACTATTTACGAAAAAGGTACTCCTTGACTGAAATGGTCAAGCAGTTCTCTCAAGTATCATTTTCTACCTTTTTGGGCTCGAGAGACACAAAATGAAAAGGAACCACATGGAGTTGTCTTTTCCGTGTCATTTTCAAACTCTTTAAACATGAAACAGACACTGAGTTACACCTTTGTCATACTTGTTAAAATATTAAATGACTTTGGATTCATCACCATGATGAACATGAGCTTCTCCTTCCTAGGGCTTGTTAACCTTACTAGGTCGGATTTGTCCGAAGGATGAACTTACAATGCAAACATATGTTATCCCCTTCAAGCTTGTGATTAAAAAATAATTGGGGTACCTTCCAGAAATCGTGGGGGGAAATTTGGAAATATAATCAGTTGTTTCAGTAGCTCACTCTTGAACATGACATTTTCTGTTTCGTGTCGGGTTGGGATATCCTTCTTTGTATCGTACTTCTTGGGTTGGGCCTCTCCTTTTTTCCTTCCATTTGATCTCTGCCATGTCATCATGACCACCGATCCTATGGATCCATAAGCTGCCAAACTTCCAGTAGTTTCATCGATATGTTCAAGAGTTGTCCTTCTACAGTTACACTTACCTCTGCTTCTCTGTATCATCCAAAATCATTTTGCAGCCCTTTGTCTCATCTTGATGATGTGGGATACATTATGGCCCTCCTTTGACATGGTCGCTATCTATCGACTTCAACTCATTATTCGGGAAGTTTACCGAGAGACTCCCTTCTAGTACCTTAGAGTTTGCATGCCTTAATGGAAATTTCTTCACACTCGATGACAAGTTGACATCATTGGCTTTCGATCAAGTGATTTCATGGGTGTTCGACTTTAGTTCCTCTATTCACATTCTGTGAATTATGTTGATAGTACCTTGAGGACCATTGTCATTATTGGTGGTTTCTCTCATGATTGTTAACAATTACATAATTGGTTGGTAATCAAGTGATTTTCTAGCATGTTCAATGTCAACACATCTATTCACATGTTAGAATTTCTACTTTGATTGGGTCGTGTTGGAGCACAAGACCCTGGGCTCAGATCACAAAAGTCCAGGTTGCAAAATGATGTGACATGATTATGTTGATATACATGTCTCTTTCAGGTGGATGGCTACGACCATACCATGAGTTATCATATGTGATCCTTCTCATTGTTGGATGGTTGCGACCATACCTTGGTTTCGATATGATCCTCTTTATCGAATGGCTGTGCCCATGCCTGGATCCATTTACATGATCATTCTCTAGATGGCTACGCCCATACCACGATTCATGCATCATTTGACACGGTTTTCAGTTATGTATATGTATTTGTACTTTCTTGCAGGTTTTTTTACGATAGACTCTGGTTCCCCGCACTGATTCATAAAGCATTTCAACCCTCACTCTAGTTCAGACTTCACGCTTTAAGGGGCATCTGTTACACAAAATTTTGTCAATGTCCCTGTACTCCTCGTCCCTTGATCCTGGAGGAGCTCTACATTGAACCCTACATGCTTTCCCTTCATGAAGAAACTCTCATTGTGTCCCTCTTCATGAGCAAAACAATTCCCTTTTGCACCATTTCCCCAAAATATTTTGTTTTTCCCAGTTTACAAGACCGACAGTAATGAACCTTGTCCTCCTCGCACCGTTATGCAAGGATTAACACTATCCCTAGAGCTGAACAGAGCGACTAAGCTTTGTTCCAATTGTGTCAATCCTATTATGGAAGGTTTTTTAAATAAGGAGCCAAAGCTTCCAGCTCTAAAAACTTCATAACGGAAGTCTGGTAAATGGTTAAGCTGGATGGAGTCGAGGATGTCAGTTTGGGTTCCTTTCCCTTATAAGGATGGAACTACCTGAAGAGATAATACCTTCTCCCATGAGAAGTGGAACCATCTCCCATCCATTCATGTTATATAAACCTCCATTTTTCCCAAGCACAAGCTAGTGCTGAAGTGTTAATGTTTGTGTGCTAGTGATAATTAAGTTTGGGGTAAACAACAAGCTATTCATAGTTGTAGCTCTCTAGTTGTGTGAGGGAGAAGTGTGAATTTGGTTTAGTGTGAAGCCTAAATGGAAGAGCCTTAAAACTATCATTGTTAAAGCCATCATGGAATGCTAACGGAAGTGTGTGGGAACCTAGTTTTGTCGAAGGAGAATGGCAACACCAAGACAATGGTTGTAATCTCTTCTTGATTCAATATATATGCAACTATCGATTGATTTCCTACATAATGTGTCATCTCACATGTTTATGGCTTAATGATTATTGACTTGCTAAGTAGTTCGAATTATAATTTGTCTATTATCATAGTTGTTGTTTGTTGTTGTTTACTTGTTTCAGGTGTTCAAAGAAGGAAAAAAGAGATAGCTGGAGTGAGCAAGCAAGGTCATCATTAAACGAGATAAGTGTACTAAGAGGTAGGCCCTCTTAATTGGTTCTAACCTAAGGAAATCTTCGATAGAATGTATCGGTTGTGGCTAGACCCTTTATCAGGCTAGAGGAATTGTTTGTGTCCGCACTCATAATTTTACTTCACCAAAGTTATCTTATTAACATGTTACCAAATAGTGTGCATGACTTCCATAGTCATTTTGGTTATGGAGAAATGACTTTTGCAATCACTTATAATTCGAAAATCCTTGTTTGCAAATAACCATGTCCCTTGTCACATTCTTCTTAATACAATATTAAGCATATATAATCATAAAAATCATGTATCATGACTTCCACAATCATTCATAATTTGAGCATCTTGGTTTACAAATAACCAGACCCCCTGCCACATCCTTCTTAATCCAAGATTATGCATATACAATCATACAAATCATATATCATCCATTAATAATAATTAACCATATGTTTAACATAACAATGACAATTCATGGATCTATTTGTCTCAATATTGGATCACCATCCATGTCATACACATATGTCAAAACTAGGATACCACAAGAGAAAACATCAATAATATGCTCTTAACCAAAATCAGTTCTTATACAAACAACTATGGATATTATCATAGGAACATAGAAGTCAGGTGACCCAAACTAGGTCTATAGCATATAAGAACGTAAATAAGTATGTCATGCATGATCTTATATCATTAAATCAAAATCACCCTCTCTAAGTGTCACAAAACTAACCTTGCCAAGGTGGGACACTACAATAATCTTTGGATGTTTTGCAATTGGTACATTAAATATTAACGTTTGTTAGTGATAAAGAAGTTCTTGTTTTGAAATCAAGGGCATTTAATTTTTATAGTTGTTTCTAAACTATTGTATTTAGATGAAGATTGTCCAATACGTTTTCTTGTATATTATTGGACTCATTTGAATATTCCCAATACATTTTACTACATATCACAAATGCAAAGGACCACCACCCTCATTGACCTTTATGATATTTTTGTGTTCCTTAGTGTCTATTAGGGTCCAACCCTAACCCCTTTATTTATGTAATCAGCCCAAGGGGCCTCATCAGAGTCATAATTAGTTATTTGAGTCAATAAATCCCATAAGTAGTTATCTGCATTAATAATAATTGTAAGTGGTTGACCCGCATTATAGAAAAGGGACCATAATTAGTTATAAATGGGTCATAGTTAATAAATAAAGTGGTTAAATTGTATTATGCAAGGGACCACTAGTAGTTAGGGTTTTAGATGTCATAAAGCTATAAATAGTCTTAGATAGCAAGGGAAGAAGCATAGAGTTATATTGTAATTGATCTATGCTCTGTTCAAGGTTGCCCCCTCGAAGAGGCAAGTGAAAATTGTAATCTACTTATGAATAATAAAATATATTTGCAATTTGTCTCAATTCATGTGATATTTCTGTGTTTCTAGAAATATTGTTTCATATTTATGGAATTTGTTATTCTCACCAGTCAAGTGCATAACAACTGGTACTAGAGCGCTTTCTAGGGCCAGTTGTACCTCTAATTGGGTAATTTTTTTTTGTAACCTAGAGACATGTTCCAATGTCTTTAAACCAGATGATCTATCATTGAGCACATAAACCTATAGATTTGGGGAGGCATGCATGCAACAATTATAAAAGGTGGTCACGATTGTTGGACTCCCTTGTAACCCCTGTGGGTACCCATTCGAGTAGTAGTGCATTAGACAAAACCACACACAAATTACACTTCCATGTATCCTTGGGTATATTGGAAGCCCCCCCCAGGGTAACCTGAAGAATAACCTTAGATAAGTCGTCAACCATATTTATGCTACAGTACACTAAGAAAAAAACTCGGGGAGATTACTTGCACGTACAATAGGGTAGTTGGGTAGTACAACTAAGGGTATGGTCGATCCTCCTTAGTTAGTGTTCTAAAATACTGGGTCAAGTAATATTGCTAGTCCCCTGCATATATCATGATATGTAGCACTTGACACTCCTTTGTGACCATAGTTCCCTCAACTATCTAAATATCACCCCCTACCTTTTCGTCCAGATCATATCTAATAGTTGGGGTTCGACCGCTGCTACTGCCACTATACATATCAAATTTAGCAATTGGGGTTTTGCCACCACTGTACATATTAGATTCAGCTGTTGGGGTTTTCACAACACAAATCAAACTCTTTGTGCAGGGATGGTTTTGGCCGCTATATTCTAGATTAGATTTTTGCGGAACATTTTGTAGTGATAATACTTTAGGGTTTCTGATACTACAGTCCAACCCTAATTTTCACAAGATATTTGGCAGTATCAAGCATTTTGGATTTCAGCTACCATAGTATTGATTAGTTGGGAGTAAAACTCCTTTCAAAGTAAATAATAATAAAAAATGTGAGTCTAGGGCCATCATGAGATGCTTGCAAGATACCTAGCCCATAAGGTTCAAGACGACGAGTTGATCATAGTGTTACCATTCACCTGTAAGCCCCCAATTTTTATGTGGTTTCAAATTTTTTCCAACACGACTTCAAGTGCCCCACATTACTAGAATCCTAAGATTTCCCTATTTCTAACCATACTACTCTTAAGTAAGCTCAAAATTTTACCAGTGCTCATGTATGCATGGTACTAGGTCTCAAGTTATGATTGCGGAGAAGGTCAAAGCCCTCGAGAAAACAATCAATGACTTCTAGACATCCTTTAACAACAAACTCACAGAAGTATTGGAAGCCCTGATGAAGTATTGTGAACCCATGAGGGAAGAACACAATGTTGAGGCACATGTATAAGGAGTATCCAACAATCACATTCATTTCCAAAGAGGTCACCAATATTTGAGCCACCAAACACCCAAGCTAGACATGCACAAATTTGATGACGCTAACCCGATAGTTTGGGTGGCACAAATGGAACAATATTTCCACCTTAATAATATATGGGATGCTAACACTAAACTACATGTGAGAGCTCTTTACTTGGACCAAGAGTGATCGAAATGGTGGAAGTGGCATAAAAATTCTATCTAGGGAGGCAAACTTGGAACATGTTCTCAAAAGCCATTTGTGACTGCTTTGATTGGGAATCTCACTTTTTGGGTCATCTCACTAAGCTTAGGAAAACAAGTACAATACAAGACTATATTGTAGCATTTGAAAAATTGGCCATCCAAACTGAAGGACTAGGAAATTCCTTTTACTTGGAATGTTTCATTAGTGGCCTAAAGGAAGCCATCGAACCCATATCTAAATGCATCACCTAAATACTTGGTTGGAAGCATGCAATAAGGCCTTAGAGGTAGAATTTGCTAATAACTCCCAATCCAATTGTCCAAATTTCATCGCAAGGGCACGTCCCACCCCGGAAATGGGCCCCACCCAAACACTTAAGGTTAAAAAGGTGTCATCGACAGAAATGGATGAAAGAAGGAAACAAAGACATTGGTACTACTATGATGAAAAATACTCCCTAGGAAATAAATGCAAGGAACCAAAATTATTTCAACTCAATACTATTGAAAACAACTCCGTCAATTAAGCTCCATCCACTAAAGTTCTTGAGGAGGAAGAGGGTGAACCCTTAGCAACCTCGGACACTGATGCTACATCTACACCAAATGAGTCAGTTATCTCACTCATGCCCTGAGTGGCATTTATTCTCCCTAGACTCTCAAAATATGAGGCTTTATTAAACATCGGCCAATAGTGGTGTTGATTGGTAGTGGAAACACACATAATTTTGTCCATAAGAGAGTAGCAGAAGCCATTCATTGTTTTTTTAAGGAGGTATCTAATTTCCAAGTCATTATTGTTGATGGGGGGATCATGAATTGTGAAGGACGCTATGAAAATATTAAGCTTCAAATGGGGGATTATCAGCTCAAAACCCACATGTGTTTCCATTGAAATGGGTCATTATGACATTGTGCTTAGTGTTGAATGGCTCTGCACACTGGGCCCTATCACAGTGGACTTCCATGATCCTAGAGGATATTGACACCAATTTCCAAAGAGTACCATGCCAAAGAAGAGTTTAAGGGGAGATTGGTAAAGGTGGAATCATTTAAAATTTCATGAGCATAAAATGTTCAATGTGCTCATGTATTTTTCATTTAAATTGTATGAAAATGAAATTTATTAAATGTGAGAATCCACCTCACAAACCATTTTCCTAATTTCAATTGGGAGTTGAGATTTTCATGGGATTGTTTCCCTTAAAAATGTGGATAAGGCCCAAGTTTGTTGGAGTTGAGAGATTTTCTCCTTAAGAATCTCATAAGTTCCTATATTTATGGATCAAGAGAGTTATTCTCTCCTTGGAATGTGGATCTAAGGATATATTCTCACCTTTGTTTATGGGTCTCAAAAGGTTGTAAAATCTCTTTTGTACTCTTTGTTTTGGAGAGAGAGAGAGTCTTGGCTAGAGAGACCTTGAGAGAGTTTTTGAAGAAGTTTTAGCTTCATGTTGAGAAAGATTTTGTGAGCTTGGAAAGGTCAAGAGGTATTTGGAGGAATTATTTGTATGCATAAGTCTTGAGTTCCTTTTTTATAGTAGAAGATAAATCTAGGTTTTTCCACCCTTTTTGATATAACATTGTACAAATTTCTCTTTGAAGAAATACAATCAAAGTGATTTGACCTTTGGAGGAGAATCTAGAGATGTCGCCCAGTGGAGGGGGAAAACTCAATTATCATCTTGGTTTTGATGATGCTCTTTGTTCATGCTTGACTTATGTTGTTTTATATATATATATATATATTTAAGTTACAATATTATTATGAAATTTGAATGTTTATGGATAAATTGTAACTAAAATTAAGAATCCCTTATAGTCAAGTGAAAGTATATTATTGCAAGTTTTATGTGCTCTCAATTTTTCAGATTACTTAGTAATAAGCATGGTTTACAATTTTGTAGGGATTGTGGTGTGCCATGGGGAAAACATCAAAACAAGCATTGCTTTGTGAGATTGAAGAGATCAATTAGACTATTCAAACAAAGAATGGGGAGCTAAGAAGATTGCTTCAAAGCTCAGAAGAGGAGAAACAAGAATTGAAAAATCATCGAGAATTCCCCACAGGGATCATTCCAGAATTACAATTTGAGCTGCAAGCTAAGGAGGAGGATTTGGATAAGAAACAATAGGAATCAAATAGGAGAATTCCCTCTGAGATAAAAGGTGACAAAATATGTACATTTTTTTCACATGATGAGAGTGATGTTTTCAATATTTCATCAGCAACAAATTCAAATGAGATGGAAGAAGAAGTATCTAAAGCCAAGGATACCGCAAGAATAAAAAAAGATTATATGAGCATGTTTGTTCGTGAATCTAAAAATGAGGTAAGCGATAATCATTTACATTCAGTCTCATTACCTCAAAATAATGGTTCAAGTTCTTTTGCAACCTTTGAGAAGCATACCAAGGGTGTAGGTATGAAGCTCTTAACCAAGATGGGATACAAGGGAGGAGGCCTTGGAGTAAATGGAAAAGGAATTATCCATACGATTTAAGTAAAGGAAATATCTGGCTTTGAAGGTTTAGGCTATGGTCAAATGAGAAAATGTTAAAAAAACTCCAAAGTAGGGTACTATTCTAGTAAAGATATATCAGAATGCAACAATAAAAGCTCTTGGGTATCATGTTCTTTTTTCCAAAAATGAGGACATAATAAGGTACATTGTTGAGATTTGCATCCAGAATTGAAACCAGACTGGAGACTGGATTCAAGTACGAATGAATAGGAGAAGTAATTCACAATGAGAAAATATCATTTCAGCTAAGAAGTCTCCCATGTATGGTTATGATGGTTCTTCCAAACATGTGATATTTTTCACTTTCTGTGGAAAGTTTAATCACTATTTTTCATAATGCTGGAAATATAAATTTTATGGTAGAAAAATCAGGGCAATCAAAACTAAACCAAACCCCTCTCTTCGTGTAAAGAAAGAGAAATGTATGGTTTTTAAATGTCGAAAGATTCAACCGCATCGTCGTCGTCAAGATTGGAGAAAAGTTGTGCACAATCCACCAAAGAAAACCAAATCTGCAAAAGAAGAACACGAGGTTAGTATTCCAGAGACAGAGCATGATGAAATCCAATTAAAAATAGATCCTTTTAATTGGATTGGAACGAAATGCTTGGAACTTCTACAAAACTGAAACCTTTTTATGGTTGCTTAAGTAATGGAAACATATGAGATCCAAATCTAGCACATACACTCCAAATTGGTGAGGGAAATATTGCAATCTTTTATGTGAAAATTCCAACGACGTCATTTTAAAGATTTCCCTGAATTTTATATTATCGAACTTTCATTCAAAATTCTTCCTGCCTAGACTTAGGCATCAACTGTCTATATATAATCTCTTTGTATTCATAATGGCCAAAAGCCTTATTATTTTTTTCATTATTTCCAAATCAAAGCATGTTGTGGGAATCTCTCTCATGGTCTACAAGCTCTTAAGATATGGAATTGTGTAGGCTTATCACTTAAATCTTAGGAGTTTACTACCATATCTTTTGCAACAAGGGTGTACTGCAGTTTTGATTGGAACATATGTTGAAGTAGGTTTACGAAGATCCTTGGAGGAAGCAACGATGGTGCGAGCGGTGACTACAAGCATTTTCATGACCACGACTCGATAATGATTACAAGCAATTAAGTGTGAGTTGTTCCATGCATTGATGGTATGTGAATGGTCCACGTTAATGGGTCATGTCACAATTTATGGATGCCTGTCAACGTGGAAACCGCAAGAAGCATTGGATAGAGCCACATTGATATTCAACTATTTTGACCAACGTTATTCATAACCAATACATAACACATGGCAGGATTTTCTCCACAATTTGGGCATCCATTTTGGGCTTAGTAATTGCCGTGAGTAATTTTAGATTTGGTAGAGTTAGTGGAAGATTGTGCTGGAGCTGTATGCATTAATTCTTATTTGCAGATAATTATGGACATTCCATGTATCTGATGCATTTACAATTGACTAATTGTCTTTAATTACTCAATAAGCACGGATTTGGTGGCATGGGCCACGTAATAATGTGGCCATATGCCTCAGTTAATGTTATTACTCCAACGATGGTCCACGATCAATGGAGTTAGTTATGGTGCTGAGAGGAATTGGTTAAATTGCCAGAAATAATGTCTTTATTAAAATGATGTTTTACAACCCAAATTAAATGGCGGAGGTTATATCTACATCTACACATACTATATGTTAGCGTGGATCACCAACTGAGCAAAACGTTGAAACATTAACATTATTCCTAGCTTGGTAAGTTTGTCGAGAATGCATACATTGCAACCGGTGAGATAGTGGCACACCATTACGTGGCTCCAATTAGCGCTATCCAGTATTCATAGAAACTGCCTGTATTATATGCAGAAGCACATTATATGGAGGAATGGATATCGTATAGCTATGTAGACAAGCCCCTAAAGGAGCTAGGAGTTTGCAGTGAGGGCTCTACATTTTGCAGTCTCCATGCAATCACATTTTCAAGAATTGTACGACATTGGGGAATTCTACGCTGATAGAGTCTATGCTGGAATTCTTATTCGAAAGGTATACAACGTTGGCATTGTGAAAGGAGATATTGTGTTCCAACAACAACAAAAAACTAGGTAATACGGCCCCTCGCCCTGCATGTTTGAAAACTAGAGCATGTCAATTAATCACATGAGTCACTGCAGTTGTAAAGATGCAAAATTTGTTGAAAGTAACAATATCCTGTGAAATCTTAGTGGAACAATTCACTTTCAATGCTGGTAGAAGATTTGGTCCTAACAAACGAATGCACGATTAGGGTTCCAAAAAAATGTTGTGGAGTAGTTCTGGTCTTTCCACTGTCATGAGCCCTACTTCTATTATTGTAATGGATAAAATTCCTCACATTTATTTGGCCTTCGATGGAGCAGAGAAATTCACCAGAAAACATTGCGTTGATTCCATAATTTGATTGGCAGATCCATCATTTCATACCCTTGTTGTTTACTCATAGTATATATTTTTATGCATACACTGTTTCGATTTTTGGGGTTTATGGTTTGTGGTGACAGAGAAGAAGTCAGTCATTGTTGGGATTTCATCTGGGGAGTACGCTCTCAATTAACGAAGATTTCATGATTGTTTCATTCCTTCATGAAAAAGTTGGCAGATTAAGCGAAAATTTGCAGTAAAGAAATGCCAATTATTCTTCATTCGTTGGATTCAAGAGTGAAGCGGTTGAGTTTATGCTTTCACCATTTGCTGATGGGTAAGTGCTGGTATGAGTGCCCAACTAAGGAAGAGTTGTGGCCTTTCATCCTGGATGAGGTGCTTTATATCGATTGACATAGATCCAAACGAACACAATGATAGTGCACAAAATTTTACCAGAGAATTTCAAGAATGTATCAACATTTCTGTGAAGAAAATTTTACCATGGGTTTTGCAAGAAACAACTATGGCCACTTTTTCATAGACAAGGATAACTATTTCACAGTGACAAGTTTGTTGCAAAAAGTTGCGAACAAAGGGCAGAGTTGTAGGTCATTGTTCATGCAGTCGTAAGCATGAAGAAGATTCTTCGTCGAATTGTACCTAATTGTGCAGAAAAACAATACCCTGATATAAGAATAAAATTCAAATCCTTTATATTTTTGCGGACCAAAAGGTTGGTCGGTTGGGAAGGCGGATTTTTACTCCAGTTTCCAAAGAGTACAATGCCAAAGAAGAGTTCAACGGAAGATGGGTAAAGGTGGAATTATTTAAAATTTCATGAGCATTACAATGTTAAATATCCTCATTTATTATTTATTTAAATTGTAAAAAAAGGAAATTGATTAAATGTGAGAATTCACCTCGAAACCATTTTCCTAATTTCAAGTGGGAGTTGAGATTTTCATGGGATTGTTTCTCTTAAAATTGTGGATAAGACCCAAGTTTGTTGGAGTTGAGATATTTTCTCCTTAAGAATCTTATAAGTTCCTATGTTTATGGATTAAGATATTTATTCTCTCCTTGGAACCTTGATCTAAGGAGATATTATCTCCTTTGTTTATGGATCTAAAAAAGTTGTAAATTCTCTTTTGTAATCTTTGTTTTGGAGAGAGAGAGTTTTGGCTAGAGAGAACTTGAGATATTTTTTGGAGAAGTTTTGAGAGGCTCGTGTTGAGAAAGCTTTTGTGAGATTGGAGAGCTCAAGAGGTGTTTTTGGGAATTATTTGTATGTACAAGTCTTGAAGTATTTTTGATAGTAGAAGAAAACTTTAGGTTTTACCACCCTTTTTGATAGAGCATAGTACAAATTCCTTTTTGAAGAAAGACAATAAAAGTGATTCGACCTTTGGAGGTGAATCTAGATTTGTTGCCCAATGTAGGGGGGTGAACTTTTTTATAATCTTGGTTTTGATGATGCTCTGTGTTCATGCTTGAATATGTTGTTCTATATGTGGTTTTAAGCTATAATATTATGACAAAATTTTGCATGTTTATGGATAAATTGTAACTTAAATTAAGAATCCCTGTCACGCGGAATGAGTCGATCTTGCGGACAAGATAGACCTTCCTAGAATCTAATGAAGACCTAATGGCAAACAAACCAACCAGACACTATCTTTCTCTAAATGCACTTTATAAATAATGGCAAACAAATGTGTTTAAGGCCTACCTCATGTCCAACGCAAGTTTGGAGATGCCTTCGCTCTTTTGATCCAAGTAAGTTCCTTTGTCGCAAACCTGCAAACACAAACAAGGCAAACGATTAAATAGCACCTGAATATCCAATATTATAAAACATATTTAACATGAAAGTCAAGGAGTCCATGAAACAAATAGCATGAGATACTTGTTGATAAAAATGAGCTTGATTGTATTAATTCAAAAGAAAAGAACTTTACAACCTTTGCCTTGACGTTGTACAAGCTCCTCCCAGGGTCCAACAAGAAGTCTCCTCTACTTTGACAAGCTTCACTCACCTCCCAATGAAGCCAAAAAGGTATGTGATCTCTGTAGTGTCCTATCTAGGCTGCTAGACTAGGCTATATTTATTATCGACCAGGGTGCGTAGACTTAGAGGCATGCGTCTAAAGTATATAGACATAAAGGATCGTTATCTAAGTCTAATCTACCTAGTTACAACACTTTCATTCAATTCATTATCAAACTAAAACATACTATGTATCACTATAAACCAAGATTCAATTCATTTAGCAAACCAAAACGATGTGTATCACTGTAAACCAAGATTTTAGTCCCCTTACAGAGACATCATACATAAAACCTCTATTCAGCAAATACTCAACATTCATTAACAGTCACACAAGATAAAAATATATGGAAATCGTAAGCATAAGAGTTCATGGCATTGCACTACAAGATAACAAGGGATCGAATCCCTTACAGGATATGATTCACGATATCAGTGATGATCTATTCAAGCGCATTCATAAACATAAATCATACGCATATCATAAACATAAATCAATTTTAATCACTGCACATATTTAATACCCTAACTGTAAATGAAAGAAAACAACAGTATACCACGTTACGCAGGGCCCGTCCGCGTTCCAGAGGTATACTGGACTATGATCCAACGATTACCAAATCAATGCAACAAGATCGTGACTGTAACTCAATTCTTTGATATTAAAATTCAAAACTCTGTTTTCGAAACAATGATAATGATAAAACTACTGATTCAGAACTGTGTTTACATATGGTTCTACAACTCTCGAAAACGGATGTACATTCATGAGCAGGCTGTTGCCGCTTTTACCATATCGTGATTTTTGAAAATGTTTCTATCCTAAACTAATTTCAAAAAGGAAACAAAACTAAATTAGTTTAGAATGTGTGCTGTTGCATCCTTTGTCGCCAACATGCCATAGTTTGACCTTCGTTGACCACGCATGTAGGAGGGTCAATTCCATTGTGGGATAGGTGTTCGTCCATGCTTGGACATGCTGCTTTTCATTCCTACCCTTCGCTCTAGCCTAGTTGTCATGCCACATGTCAAACAATAAACCAATTACAGGATGTTGGAACTTCCTGTAGCCATTTTGCCAAAAATTCCTAATTCATTAACATAAAACTCCTAAATCAATTTCAAAGCAACTTAATAACTATAAGACTGTTAACTAATCAATTTTCAAGGGATCTAAGAGATATGTGTTGAAAATAGGTAGGCAAATGACATGTTTTGGGAGGGAAAAAGGGGTCATGGAATGGTACCAACATCTCTCCCTGACTTAATGAATTAGCATGTCCTCATGCTAACCCCGAAGTGATTTCTTTGAACTCTGTCCCTGCCTATACCTCTGCTTCCTTTAGCAATGTGTCCACATTCTTTTTCACCTGGGCATCTTTCTGACCATGGAGCTCCTGCTTTAATCTTTTGTATTTTTCCTTGAGGATCTTCTTCTGATTGTACCACTTAGTGGCCCACTTACAGATATTCGTTTGCTCAGCCTCTAGTTCATTGACTCGTTCCCTTAACTTTTCATTCTTCTTTTGAGTCTCTTTACTCTACGCTCGAAGCATTTCATTTTCTTTCTTGATAACTTTTTCCAGCATAGTAGCCTCCATGAGCTCTTCCTTTAATTTCTCAATTTGGTTTTCCAGTTTCTTCTGTTTCTTATTGGGAGGTGGTGAACCTTTTTCTTGTTTGTTATTGATTTCAACCTCTATATCAGCTCCTGGTCCTGGTGGTGAGTGGTCACTTCTCTGAATATCCATCAGTATAGGTGCATTGGATTCAAGCTGGTCTCCTTGCAACTGGGCTTTTGGTGTCCTCCTTGTTCTTCTTGAATAAGTGGTGAAAACTTTATCTTGCTCTGCCTTCTTAGCATCTTCCTTTCTCATTTGCCTAGTCCTTATGTTGCTCATAGGTGGAAGTATCTTGTTTGCTTTGGATGATGTTGGGATCTCCTCATTGATGTCCTTCATGAATCCTGAGTTCTCCTGCGATTCTTCTTTGTCTTCCTCATCTCTAATTTGGTTAGCAGCTAAGAACTACTTCCACATTTTCCCTCTTCTCTACAATTCATGCTCAATAAGAATTTTAACTAAGCCAAAGTGATATAAGCTCTTGTCTTCATTTCCCTTCTGCTTTTGGATGGTCTTCGACATCTTGGTTAGGCTTTGCAATAGAAAATATGTTAGACTGATAACACACTGCCTTTTCAAGTGTAGCAGTAACTTGATATGGTATAGATAAACAATATTGTAATGGCCTTCACAGGTTATGAATTTTTTAAGTATGTGGACCATCTCATCCCAGGGATGCACCAATCAACTCCTTGGGACGCCTTTCTTCCAGTTAACTGATGAGACTCGGGACCTAGACATGAATTGGGTCCACGATTTCTCTTTAAATTTCGTGGTCTTAAAATACTTTTCCCCTTCTGGGCTGATCCCTATTGCCTAGGCGATGGTGTCTTATGAAACCCTGAATGAGAAGTTACCTATCAAGGCTTTCTCCCCATTGAATGTGAAAGCAAATTTCTTGGTAACCTCTTCGTTGCTTCCATGAAATTTCTCCAAAAAGGGAAACCATTGTATCTCTCTGAGAATCAAAATGCAGTCTTCATGGTATTGGGAACTATCAAACGCACTTGGCTCGACCCTATTGGTCATCTTGGCAGAGGGTCATGCTCTAACTTGCAAATTTAATAAAGAAATTTTAATTTGTTACCTGATGGCGTCGCTCCCTTAGTATCCAATGTGATGCTCGGTCGACTGTCTTGTGACTTTGGTGGGAGTCGAAACCGAATGACGCTCACTGCCTTCGGTCCTTACTGTGGAAGCCACGGGATTATACGCCAACGTAAACAACCTGAAAAATGATAGTGAAATGACCAACTTCCTTTACTTCAGAGCATGTTCATTTTTGGAAACAAGGGAATAATGATACCGCTTTTATAAATGCTATCATAGGAGCGTTGGGAGCATATATGCAATATTGAGGTATGATGGACTCCTCTGAATCATTTAGCTGCTAGGGGTGGTGGAATCATCATTCGGCCGTATGAAATACAATGAATATGCCTCTTTAACACCTATTTCTTACCTTTATTTATTTTTTTAAATACAATCCACCACGTTTCCTATTGGTATTCGGCCAATTGGAGGATGTTGCTATGGCTGTAGGATGCGTAGAACAAGGTTGAAATGAAGGGGTAATGGGTTTTAGAGGTATGAAATAGGTTGAAGTAGGGAAGAATCAGGGAGATAAGGGATGATGAAAAATGTGCCCTTGAAATCGATCATAACAGTCACAGTCATTAAAATTAACATTAAAAATTAATCTAAGAAATTAAATGTTAAGAACAAGGAACATGTTACACTTTTGTTTGGTTGTTGTTGCATTGGCATGCTGAGTAGCACTAGTCTCTTTTGGCTATTCATAACAGGTCCCCTGAGATAGATTTGAATGCAACAGGTCCTTTGAAACTTTGAAGATGTTCATGCAGCTCTTTATATGCATACAAGTACTTTGAGCTTGGGTGCTTGATGGAGTCTTGGTGCCGAGCAACCTGTGAATCCTTGTAGAAACTTGCTAAAGTTGTGTTGAAGTAACCCTGAAATAACAATCTCTTAACAGGTCCCTTTTATGTGTCTAAACAGGTCCCATTACTGTTGGTGCTGATAGCATGGTCTTCTGGACAGAACAGGTCCCCCTGCATAATATTTATAACCAGGTCCCTCTGAGATAAAGCAATGACAAAACAACTTATTTATTGAAAGCTGGAATGCTGGAACAAACTGCTTTGGAAATTTACAGTGAGGAGATGAGAAATATTTAAGAATTTACAATGGAGAGATAAAAGAACGGAGATAAAAGAACAAAATGCTGATGCTTCTCTCCCCCACAAAAGTTTTGACTTGTCCTCAAGTCATTATTCAGTTGAGAAATTAAACAGTGAACAAAAGAAAGAGAATTATTACCCGCCAACGGATTGGTTTTCAAGTAGGAATTCGGGGTTAGAGTGTGCCAGAGGCTGGTTTTCACATCTAACCCATTTTTTTTTTTTTTTTTAATTTCCTTTTTTGAAATTGAAAGGAAATAAGCTAAGGCAGGGATACTATAGCTGAGGGCTGCAGTATCTCAACCTCTCTTTGTTGAGATACTGTTTGGAGAAAATCTTGCTTGCTGGTGGGCTTAGTGTATAGTTTCAGGCGATGACCATTGACAGTAAAGGAATGGCCTTCTCCATCAATAGTTTTGAGCTTCACTGAACCATTGTCGTAAGCCTGAACAATTTGGTATGGGCCCATCCAATGGGTGGTAAACTTGGCTTTATGATCTCTGAACTTAGAGTCAAAAAGTAAAGCCTAGTCACCTTCCTTGAACCGCTTCTTCTTGATATGTGCATCATGCCACTGCTTCCTTTGTTTTTGCATGAGGATTGTGGTTTCCTCTGCTTGCTGCCTCATTTCATCCAGCTGGTTTAACTGCTGAATTCTTTCTTGTTGTGCTTGGTCCAAGTCAATTTGCAAATCTGCAGCCAATTTAAAAGTATGTATTTGAAACTCAATAGCAAGCATTACCTCTTTGTCGTACACCAACTGGTATGGTGTAAATCCTGTAGTATCATTCCATGTAATTCTGTAAGCCCAGAGTGCATCTTTGAGCTTCTCTTCCAAATTCTTCCTATTCATTGCAACAATTTTTGTAATGATCCCTTCCAAAGTTTTGTTTGTGGATTCCACCTGCCCATTGGCCTGTGGATGGTAGGGTGTGCCTTTTCTATGCTTGATTTGGTATTTGTCTGTGATTTCCTTCACTAACTTTGAGGTGAATTGGGTACCTTGATCAGTCGCTATCTCCCTTGGTACTCCATACCTGACAAAAATCTCTTCAAAAAGGAAATTTACAGCTGTGTGTTCGGTGGCTCTAACCAGTGCTTTTGCTTCAGCCCAATTTGTAATGTAATCAGTACATACTAAGATGTACTTCTTACCATTGGAGGTTGGGTTAATGGGTCCTATGAAGTCTAGAACCCATTTTTCAAATGGCTCTAAGTGAACTTGGGGCTGAAGAGGCATCTTCTCTGTAGCTGTTGGCCTGCCCATTCTTTGGCAGCTGTCACAACTCTTCACATACTTCTTGGCATCCTTGAAAATGGATGGCCAATAGTATCCAAGAGTAAGAACTTTGAATGTTGTCCGCTTAGCTGCAAAATTCCCACCACACGGTTCATCATGGCAAGATTTTAAAATATCAATTACCTCATCATTTCTTACACATCTTCTAGTGATCATATCATAACCAGTGTAAAATAAATCGCCATTAAGCCATGAACATCTAGCACTTTGTTTGACTAGTCTCTTCTTCTCCTTTGCAGTAAAGTGTGGAGGTGTCCTTCCTGTAGACAAATAATTGGCCAAATCAGCATACCAAGGATTTACTATGGAAATTGCAAATAAATTTTCATCTGGAAAAGAATCTTCAACCGGAACAACCTCACCTGGATTTTGCAGTCTAGAAAGAAAATCTGCCACTTGATTCTCTTTACCTGGTCTATCTAACACTGTGATGTTAAATTCCTGTAACAATAGTAACCATCTGGTAACTCT
>APFE031396466.1:0-10760 GCA_000404065.3 Pinus taeda | reverse complement strand
GATAAATCTATATAAAATACGTAAATAAATTTATAATAATAAAAATAATATTTAAAAATAAAAATAATATTCTGTGTATATACAGAACGACCCTTTGAAAAAGAACAGCGACTTTGAAGAATAGATTTGAAAGACCTGGATCAAAAAAACATGGTTAAAAATCCATTGCTCCTGTCACTTCAGACTTAAAATGCCAGATGGTCCTTGAGAGGTAATGCAACTGTGGCCACGTGAGAAGAGGGTGAAACCCATATTTTCTCAACTTTTTTGTCAAATGGCATGTCCCACTACTTTGATTTGTTTACCTTCATTGCACCAGTCTCGTTCTATGGGCTGTCAGATTAATACCTCGGATGGAATGGAATTATCAGAAGATTTCCGTAATTCTCCTTTTCAAGATGTGATATGTAATGGAAATTATAATATAATTATAATTATATCGATTGTAATTGTAATTATAATTATATTCATATTCATATTGATTGGGTTGGGAATTGCCGGCTCATATTTTTTTTTCGAGTCTTCGTGTTCGTATGTTTTTTCATACGGATGTGCCTGATCTCCTTGTTCTTCCCAATCCCAATTTGGGTTTTATTATCCAGGCTTAATCTTATTTTGGTTGGTCCTCTGACTTCCTTTTAATTCCTTGTACTCTTTAATATATTGGACCTATTATCTTATCTCGGTAAGCGTCCTGACCGTTTATTCGCCCTATCCTGCTTCCGTCATCTTCGATGGATGGTGGGTCTGAATCATCTGCCACGGAGGCGATGATACAGGCCACGATTATGGCCGAGAAGGCTTGGGCTTCGGATAAACACGTGGGTGGATGGAGATCCACCATGGACCGTTTGGCTATCCATCCGTCCTTTCATGAATCACTCGAGGCCCCAGGCGCGGGTTCCTCACGGGCTCATCCTCATCATGGAGCTTCCAGGATCCGCATTCAATATAACAAATCACGGAACCCGGCCAAGACATCGGCCCCCCCACCTGCCATTGATTTGGACAATGTTCATCTCTCAGAGAGAATCGATAGTTTACAGAATCTTGCTCTAATCGGTCGCTGGCACTTTCTCGAGATGTGTGACGAGAAGATGCGGAAATGGATTGCTGCTCACTGGAAGCCGGTGATCGGGTACACACCTATCATCTCCCATCTCATGAAGGATTGGTACTATTTCAATTTCCTCAATGTTGCTGATGCTGATTGCTATTTTTCGGGGTCCATGGGTCTATAAAAGGAGTTTTCTTGCTCTCCATCGATGGTACATTGGATACGATCCTTTAAAAAATACTCCAACTCATAACTTGATTTGGGTGAAACTCCCGAATCTTCCTTTGGAGATGTGGTTTAAAGAGATTCTTGAGATCATTGGAAATTCTATCGGGTGGTTTATATATGTTGACCCATGGTGTATCAGTGAGAAAGATAAGAGAATTGCATGGATCCTTATTGAACGTTCCTACAGAGGTGGTTACCCAGATCATATTGAGATTTCTTGGCGTGGCTTGAAGATTCCCCAGCGATTGGATTTCTGGGGTATTCCCTTCCGTTGCGCCGCCTGTCATAGGACTGGCCATCTTGTCAAAATTTGTCCCCGGAAGTCTGCTCTCAAGCGCAGAATTTCACATCGCATGAAGTCTTCTTCTATGGGTATTCCCGCGCCTGAACTTTTCCCTGGGTCGCAGCCGATTGAATCATTTCGACCTTCGCCAATCTCTCAGAGTCTTTTTGAGAGGATTCCTTCATCTTCACCTATCTTAAATAATGATGGTCGGGACACTCACGATTGTCCCTCATCGGCGATCCCATCTTTCTTTCCATGCGACTCTGTCTTGGATCCGAGGGACGATCCTGCTATTCTCTCCCCCTCTCCTCTTCATCTCAAAGATCTTTCTCTGGGCTCTCTCCCCATTTTTATTTCATCCTCCTCCCCTTCTCGTGCCATCCATCCATCGTCTTCAAAGGGGAAGGAACCTCTCATTACTGTCACTCCCACTAACTCTCCTTCTTCATCCCCTGTCAACCTTTTTGATAGTGACATCGACCTCCTCCTCTGAAAAAAATCTTTGTAATTAGAGCCCCTCACTATTCATAAGCCTTCTATTCGTGCCTCCCCCATTATCAGTCCGGCGTCTGCAAAGAACATCACTATTCGGAAAAAATCCCGGGGTGGTACTCGTCATTTCAGGGGGAGATCTAATATTCCTGAATGCAGGGTGCGCAATTTATCTTTGGTGGATGTTCCTATCTATGATATGTCCTCTTCACAACCCCTTAGAGCAGATGCGGCTGGTCAATCTTCAAAATGATGGACATTGTATCTATGAATATTCGGGGGCTCGGTGCAAGTCCAAAATTCCTTGCATTAAAGCACAATTTCTCTTCTGCTCGGCCGAAAATTATTCTCATTCAAGAGACTATGCACTGCAGGCAATCTTCTATCTCATATTTCCGTAAAATGTTCCCATCATGGTATTTGGTGGCTTTAGATGCCACTGGCCTATCTGGGGGGCTCGCAGTCATGTGGGATTCGCAATGGATACGTGCCAAGGCATATAAATGTTTTGCTGGCATTATGATCTCCGCAATCTTCTGTGGAAGAAGTCACCTCATTAATGTATTAAACACATATGCTCCATACCTACATATATTTCCATTCTGGGAAAGGTTTTTTTCTTCTGATCTATGTGACATTAAACGCCTGATGATTGCGGGTGACTTAAATTTCACTTTAAGTCCTGATGAATGTTGGGGTGGTGGTAGGAAGATGGACCCGCTCACTGATTTCGTTAAGAACCATCTTTTAATCAGGAATTTTGTTGATGTTGTTCCATCGGTCTCGACGCCCACATGGGACAATGGCAGGGCCGGCCATGCTTATATTGCCAAATGCATTGATCAAGTTATCATACATGCTGATATTATTGGCACGATGGGTATGCCCTTTTTCACAATTGGAAATGATTATATATCGGACCACCGGCCCATATATATTCAATGGTGGAATATGCGTTTCAAACAACGTTTTTCATTTAAATTCAACCGGACCTTCCTAGAGGATCCAAATTTAAATTTCATTGTATCCAATGCATGGAAGGGCTCCGTGCTCAATGAACCACTCTCCTCTCCCCCCTATTTTAGAGAAAAGATGGTATATGTTCACTCTAAAGTAAAGGATTGGCAAAAGGACAAAAGGAAGAGGGATCGGCTATCTCTTCAAAAAATTCAGTGTGAACTGGATTTCATATCCAATCCATGGACCCCAATTCTCTCCCTTTGGACACCAAGCGCCATATCAAAGAGCTCACCCGTCTCAAACTTCTTCTTCTTAAACAAGAGGAATCCACTTGGAGGCTAAAAAGCAGAGCATTATGGTTCAAAGAAGGGGATCATAACACAAATTGTTTTCATAAATTCGCCAATGCTAGATGAGAAAAGAACGCTATATGGAGGATCAATGACGGTAACAAAGATTTATTCTATTCTCAACAAGATATTACTAATGTTGCACTCAATCATTTCAGACACCAATACAGCAGGGGGAAGGGAAGCGCCATTCAGGACATCCTATGGGGCATCGAATTATTTCCAACTATGTTCGATGAATTAAAAAATGAATCTATATATCTGCCTGTTACTGAGAAAGAACTCTATGGAATCCTCAAGGCATTCAGCAAGGACAAATGTCCTGGCCCTGACGGCTGGACTATAGAATTTTACATTCATTTTTTTGACATCATCAAGCAGGATCTCATTAGGATGAGTGAGGACTCTCGATTGACTGGGCACATTCACCATCTCATTTCATCCACTCTGATTGCACTTATTCCAAAAAAGAGGGACACAGATTCTTTACATGATTTCAGACTGATCTCCTTATGCAACATATCTTTCAAGATTATATCTAAAATCAGTCAAACGTATAAAGGGAACTTTGGCTTCCTTCCTATCAAAAGATCAACATGCTTTTCTGAAGGGTCATAACATTCTTGACGCTGTAGCCAACACTCAGGAATGCATGTACTCCATGTACACTAAGGATATTGATGCGACAATCCTAAAAATAGATCTACAAAAGGCCTATGATTGTTTAGACTGGGAATTCATTAGATGTCTACTAGCGAAAATTGGTCTGCGGCACGAGATGATTAAATGGATTATGGCATGTATTGAAAACGTCAACTACACCATTAATATCAATGGCATTCCATCCCCATATTTTCATGCTGAAAGAGGCCTCCGCCAGGGATGCCCTCTTGCTCCCATTATATTCATATTGGCCATGAATACCCTCAGTTTGCACATTAACAAGGCTGTTGACGAATATCGTTGTCGACCCATCAAGATCAGCAGGTATATTTCTATTTCACACAACTTATTCGTGGATGATGTTCTCCTATGTGCTATGTTATGTCAAGACTCATGGAACTGCCTTTTTGACATTCTGACAAATTTCCAAAAAGCCACGGGCCTTATCATCAACAAGTCTAAATCCACTATTTACCATAATGGGACTAATCTGGATCTGATTAATAGAATTGTTGCTTTGTTTGGCGTTGTCTCATGTTTGCTCCAAAATGGTATTATATATTTGGGATTTCATCTAAAAGCAAACGGTTATTCTGCTAAAGATTGGGAATGGTTGATTGAGAGATACTATAAAAAAATCTCGTCATGGGAATTCAAGACCCTATCGTTGGCTGGCAGAGTTATATTATCTACAGCGGTCTTGTCTCAATTATCTGTATATTGGGCACATTTATTTTACCTCCCCTAATGCACCATTCACCGGTTAAACAAGATCACGGAAAATTTCTTATGGGGTGGTTCGACTGCATATCGGAAATTCCATCTTGTCAAAATGGGAGCTATCTCCTTACCAAAGCAATTTGGCGGATGGGGATTAAAGGATTTAAGACAATTTGGCCGCACACTCTTATGCCGCACATTATGGAGAGGCATTTTCGGTGATGGACCATGGAGTAATATTATCAGACAGAAATACATGAAAGGTAGGTAATTGGAATTCTGGTTCAGAACTGGGACTATTGGGCCTCGTCAGGGATCTGCAATTTGGCTCAGCTTATGGAAGATTGAATCATATTTCATTTCACGATTGAAATGGAGGTTATACACCAGATGCCGTGTTCTCATTGGCATTGACCCCATATTATGTGGTCATTGTGAGATATCCATTCCCGAGAATCTAACAACATATCTTCATCGACGCGGCATTTTCACTTGGAACAAACTCATTGAAGATTGGCAAGGCTCTTCCCCAATTTGGAAGGATGGAAAGACTCTCTTCTTGCCGGATGTGTTGGGTGGAATCTGGAAATCCATCACGAAACTCTTATACAGATGTGGTTTTGATTGATATGGAAATGATGAACAGCTCACTTGGACTGTATGCAACGCTTGGAAGCCTGTGACTGTTCGTGACATATATCTAGATATGGTCCTCTCCAGGATTTCAAATGCTCAAGTACCTTTTCCGATGGTCTTCTGGAAGGCAAGTTGTCCTCTCAAATACATCCACTTTGCATGGTTGGTTTTTCACAACAAGAACCTCACATGGGACAATCTTAGGAAACGATGTTGGCATGGTCCCATCAGATGCGCATTGTGTGAAGAAGATGAAGAAACAAATTTACACATGTTCCTCCAATGTCCATCTATACAACACATCTGGTATGTATTGGCAAATACTTTTGTTTTCCCACTCACTATTTTTTATTCTTCCCATGCAGCTTTCATCTGGTGGAGTTGGCAAAGAGGGCCTCGGTGTTATCTCATCCTTATTCTTCTCTGATCTACATGGAAATGGCGGAACTAAAAAATCTTCAATGACTCAACTGCTCCTGTCTTGTCCATCATGGACAACATCATGGCCACTTGGACTATGATCTATGGCTCCGTTGATATTTGATCTTATCGGACTATTTGTGATCATTATCCCACTTTTTTTTGCTAACTGCACTCGTGCATATCGAATATGGTGCATCATTTTCATATATGCTCCTTTGTTTTTATTTGCCTATATGCACTAGCTATCTGATACACTCTGCATTTCTTCATCTGACATATGAACATATGGAATTGGACAATGTCTGGTCTATATCTATATGTACATTTGCATTTTATATTGACTCAATATAATACATTATGCTTTTTTTCTCCTGAAAAAAATAAAATATTAAACATAATCTTAAATTTTTATGCTTACTCTATGAAGTTCTATTTTCCTCTTGTTAACTTCATCTATTTTTAAGTTCATAACGCCAGGTTAAATGGTGGATGTCCACATCTGAAGGGATTTGCAAACCAATATAAAAGCCTCATTTGCAAATCAATATAAAAGACCCACCTAGGTTTGAAACTAGGTTTACCCATCTAGCATGGATTGTGGGAAATTACATTAGGATCTAGAGTGTAGTGGCAATCTGGAAATTACATTAAGATCTAGAGTATAGAGGTAGTCTCACTCACACGATCCCAAGCCTCCTTTGTGATAGGAAATAGGTCTATTGATTCTCATGATTGGCAAAAAAAAAAAATACAACTTTATAATACATGATAACAATGTGTTAAGTATTGAAAATATTTTAATTGGAGATTTTTAATTCTTGAAAGTATATCAATTACATGCTTACTTAAATATTTTGTACATTAAATTATTATTCTTTTTATGATAAAGTTGTCAACATTATTATTTAATTGTAAAGGAAAAATTTTAAGGTTAAATTTTCCACACTCAGTTAGTTTTCCATGCATTTTTTTTTAAATTGTTTGTCAATTTCCATTTTTTCCTAAAAGTTTTTCTCCTAAACTTTATAAAATAAAATTATTTTATCTTTAAAATCACCAAATTTAAAGAGATTATATAAAATCATTAGAAAATTAAATATTTATAGTTTGCGTATTAAGAATCAGTAAGATTCTCCAAAGTTTCACAATAATTTTCCATTTTTTCAGATTATTGTGCATAGAGGCTCATTCTATAGCTTAGTATGAGGAGATGCATAATTCCTCCATTTCTCAACCTCAAATTCACATGTGTTTGTTTTAAAATAAAAATAAAATAATCTTTAAATAAAAAAGTGTAAGATATACTTACATTAAAATAATACTCACATTAACAAATTAAAAATAGTAATAACAAAAAATATGCAATTTCTTCACTACTTAATATGAAGTTGAGAACAAATAATATTGTTGATATTAAAATGTGTAATTCATTTTATAATCAATTTACCTGTAACATTTAGAACAAAAATATATTAATAACAAAAAATATTTTACTATGAACCATAATTAAATTATTTCAAAGTCCATATCAAATAATGTAATTTTATGTCAATTTTATATAGAGAAAAATAAAGTAACTTAAACTAAAAAATATCTTATATTTTCACCTTTAGTTTAAGGAAAGATGTAATTTATTTTATCCATAATATATAGTTGACATATAAAATTTTAACTACAATAACCACATTAATATAAATGGTTGATAACTGCCGATAAGCATATGATAATACAAATTCATATAATATTGATAATATCATCTATTAATACTATAATTTATTTTTAATAATAATAAGTAAATAACTTAAGATTAATAAGCATATTAAGCAAATATGATAAAAATATTGAAACACAATATAAAACAAAAGATGAAATAAATAAAACATATAAAAAATTATAACCATCTAAATATATAACAGATTATAATGAGAAACTATACTAAACAATCTAATTAACAATGAAATGTTAATAATAAAAATTAACAACCGAAATAGATATACAAAACCATAACATTAACGAATGTGAAATGTTGCTAAAATAATGTTGGTAATTAAAAATATAAAATAATGTTACTAATTAAGTATAAGCATAGGAAAAAGTAAATAGATTAAAGAGAAAATAAATTTCGACATCAACAACAATTGTTGTCAATCACTAACAAGCATTCACGATAGTTAAGAAAGGACGATTCTGACAATGTTTCTCATAATGCAACAAAGAAATGAGATGAAATTTTAAACATTACAGGACCAATGACAAAAATCCAAAGTTTAGTAACATTGAAAGAAATAATAATAACAATACTACCTCATTCGACAACAAAATTCAACTCTCAACACTCGACTACAACACAATTATTTCATAGCAACCTCTTCCAAAACACACCCGGAGTGTGGAAAAAGCAACACCAATTCAAATCAAGAGACGATAATGATCACAATACTTCACGCTTTCAAGCCAGTCCTTTCTTGTCTTCCTCCCTGATTCTCTTTGGTGCAAATGATATAAAATTTGAACATCTGATTTCGTTCCACTCAAACACAGATATGCTCATCGACAAAATGAAGATGGAAGCCATGTCTTCTATCAAGCCTTGCATGAATAAAATTAAAAAAACTAATGGTTTTTGTGATTGAATTAATTGCTCTGATGTAATAATTAGTGTCAATGTTCTCCATATCTCTAAATCATTGGCAAAAACATACAATTAAAATCAGTGCATTCAAAGAGAACAAATTAGCATAAACAAAACTATACATATTATGATTTTTCTTATTTCATATTGAAGCATAAATATAAAAGGATTCAAAAGCACGAAAAAAAAAAAAAAATCAACTACAATTCAAGAAATCAAACAACATTTGCTCTGAAATAGTCTATTCACCTAAAAAATAATTTAGAATCGTATATTTACTTAAAAAATAATTCATAAACACTAAACTATATTGAAGATAAATACCCTAAAAATGATATTGACTTTAATTTCTCCTCCTCTTTCTTTCTGAGTGTAACATATGCACCATGTTTCATTTTTGCATAATGTTGAAAAGAAAAAGGCATTGAAATCTGCAAACCATCTATTGATTTCACTCTTGCTATAGTTGTAAATGTTAGACCCTGTCTTTTTCTATCTCCAATATCTACAGTGGCTCATTGCAAATTCATCCCCTGTGATTTTTGTATTGTTAATGCCCATGCCATTTCCAAAGGAATTTGTCTCATATTCCCCCTAGGAAGTAATCATTGCGAAAACAACTGGACAAATAAATAAATCCTAACTCTTTCTCACGATATCGATCACAAGCCACAAGAAAAAGCGGGTTTTCTAAAACAAGACACCATTGTCTACAAACCAACTTAAATTTCATCAACAATGACAAAGGAAGCCAATGAAAGGGAAGCTCAATAATATCAATTGAGAAAAATTTCCAAATAGCAGTATCAAGACCAAAAGAAACAACCTTTGCTGGTAACAAAGGAAAAGTTGTCTTCTGTACTGCAAAGAAAAGAAGAAAAACGTTAAATGACAATAGGAACAACATTCATTGATTATTTTAATCTGAAAATGGATTAGGAAAACAATCCATTTTCATCTTTACTTGCTTTGTATATACTTCAATATTATACTAAACCAAATAATGCAACTTAAAATTCCAAAATTATTGAAATTTATAACCACTGCACAAGAACGATTTTTTGAAACATTTTTCCCTGAAGATGGGAAAAGTTAAATATATGACACATAAGCTCTCATTTGTAATTCAATTATTATTATATCTATATAAGAAATTAAAAAATAATACAAAATCATTATTTCATACATACAAAAAACAAAAATTCATTATTTCAATATTAATAATGAATATAATACAAAAGTTCAATATTTCAATATTAACAAGGACACATCCTCTATAGTCAAAAAATGATTTAGATGAGCACATGATACAAAACCTTTTCAATATAATATTAAAACGGATATTAACAATAAATTCATATTTGTAAAAGCCAAAGTTTACAATGTATGATGTTATCACAGTTTGACAAAAGCATAAATTTTTTGTGACTATATTGAAGTTATCATAAGCTCCATATAAACATAAAAAGTTTGCAACAATACATGTTAAGGTGGCCTATTTTTTTAACGATAACTACTTATTAATAGAAAATTCATTATTCAATATATACAAAAATAAAAGTTCATTATATCAATATTAATAATCATATAAGAAATCATATTTCAATATTAAGGACACATCCCCCATAGCCAAAACATATGTAACTATACTTTTTAAGGTGACCCATTTTTTAAAAGATAACTACTTATAAATAATCTAATAATACAAAACTTCATACAAAACTTCAATATTTCAATATTAAGGACACATCCGCCATAGTGAAAACATAATTTAAATGACCACATGCTACAAAACCTTTTCAATATAATATTAAAATGGAGATTAACAATAATTTTAAATTTCTGAAAGCGAAACTTTGTAACTCTATTGAAGTTGTCATAAGTTATATTGAAGTTATCATAAGCTTGAAAATGTGCTTGTACTTCTTCTGACCGACAAAGATATAATCAAATGATTATTTCTTAGAAGGCAGAATTATAATTATAGGTATACGTCAAATCAATATATTTCCTCTTTAAGTTTATTTTTCTCGAACTTTTTTATATTTGTCCCCTTCTAATAATTGTTTAATGTTATCACCATCACACATTAATGGAACATCTACATGCATTTTTAGAACTCAAACTAAAAACAAAAAATAGTTATTAACAATGTATTCTTCAAACATACACAATCCAAGATGTGGCTGTTGCCTTAAAAACCCCTTTCAAGTGTTTTGTTTTCAAGCATATCTCTGGGAAGAAATTCCATCTACAACTCACCACACCAACTAATTGTCTTGGCATGTATTTCTTTGATGTGATATACCAAAG
>APFE031396462.1:0-16219 GCA_000404065.3 Pinus taeda | reverse complement strand
TGTTATGAAGATGGGGTTACAAAAATATTTTTTTCCAACTTCATTAAAACTCAAAAATAATAACACCATCATGTTTATCTCATCTAGATTTTTTTGGTGGTATATATTTTATCTCAATTTAAACTTTGAATTAAAAGTTATTCTTTTTTGAAGTTATACCAATTATATTACACCACATTAGCAAGGGATTGCCACATTACATCTATGAATGACCCATACAGACATGTCGTGTCACCTAAAAAAAGTTCCACACCACTTGTGATCCCAACGTGGCACCCACATGGACATTACCAAGCCTTTGTGGCATCTTTCACCTCATCCAAAGCTAATAAGTCCCACCAAGCCAACATTGTTGTGTTATGTGAGTAATTCTAGTTATATCCAATCCCAAGGGAAATATGGGGTGTGCATATATATGCCTTATTGAAATACCCCCACATCCCCCAAACCTCCAGATCAGATGTGATTTTAGTGGGCAATCCAATCCTGGTCCCATCCAAGAATTCTCTTACATGGAACATGCCTCCACCATTGGATGTCCTAGATACAAGATACTTCATATACTTATGGAAATATGGCCTCACACAAGTACTTCCACCTAAGTGGGGGGCCACACCAAATATCACTACTAATATGATTTACCAGGAAAATATGCACCATTTCATATTCTGTTCTTTTCAAATGTACACAAGAGATGACTAGCTAGATTCTCGAATCACTAGATGCATCCACTAGTTTTATATATATCCACCCCCTTTGCATATCTAAATGCAACTGGTGCTAGGGAATTGAAAAAATTATTTGACTTGGATAGAAGGTTCATCAAAGGACCATCCATTCCGAGACATAAGTGTAGGTTTCTACCCAAACTTACAACAAGGGAAACTTCAAGGGATTATACCTAAATTTCCTTAAGGCGTGGAATTTCCCAAAACACCAATTTCGAGGAATGAGAACTTAGATATAAAAAATGAACTTCCAATGAATTATACCATTACCATAACAAAAATAATGGCTCTAAAATACCTGTCTTATACCAAGTTCTAAGTAAATGTAAGAAATGGCTTCAACATCTAGATTTCATATGAAGATCACATACCATGCTTCCTTTTTGAATCTTAAGACATTGCAACATTATACATGTGTACATAGCTACAAAACATCCTCATTGTTCTTAAAAAAAAATGAATATAAGATCTAACTGAATTTTCATGAGTCACACAACATCTAAATTACATTGTTATTATGTGATGTAGCCTACAATCGTCTTTTTTTTCTTTTCTTTTTTTATTACAGTGGAATCGGCAATAGGGGCAGCCTCGTGACTCGCATTACATGGGGTTGATTCTGACCACTACCTCTATAACCACTGGGAACCGTGCCCGCCCCTCTATATAGCTCCAGGGTTAGTCCGGGGGATTTGAACTGGTGACCTTCAGTATAGAGCGCGCCTTTCTAACGAACTTCACCGCATTATGATTACCAACTTTCCTAACGTCGTGGGGCTATGTAGCCTATAGTCTTAAATAAGGTAATGAACCATGATAATTCTAAACATATCAGATAATTGAGAACACTTTGCAATAATAAGTTGACTGAGGGGATTCATGCAACCAATCATATACATATGGATAACTATGCACCTCATGCACATAATAAAAATCACATATATCCAAAATTTCAACATAATTATGAAGGCATATAAAACAAAAAATTCACATTAAACATGCAAAATATCAACAACCTTTCATAGGTAGTGTTGATCCATAAACTTACATATCACATATCAAACAAAATTCATCGTCCATAGTACAAATGGATAAAAATAGATATACTTATATGTTTAACCTAATAGCTGGAAACTCAAGAAGGGACTTCAAGTCTCCACCCAGCCATAGGACAACTACATTGCAATATTTCTTGTAGTTGACCACCCTCGAGCCAGATTCAGAGTTTGAGGAGTTATTTTCTCAAGGGAATTTTACATCGAGATTTAGGCAAACAAAAGAGAGGATGTGTCCACCAATTAGGTGGTTTATCAACTACTCTATACAAATAAGCACCATAATGACTCTTTTCGTCACTAAGATCAATCACAAGGATTCACCCAAATCTCAATTGAAGTACTTCTCAGTTCTAGGAAATTGAATACACTATATGGGTGATTTATCAAATTTATTTTCATGGAAAGAACTGCAAGAGTCTATAGGTCACTGTCTAGGTGGATTATCATCTTATGCATCAAGAAGGTTTATCAGTTTATCCAGTAAGCACTTTGTGGTTTATCAACTTACTCATTAAGAACTAAGTTTTTCAAGTTTCCAGTGAGACTCCACTAGAGAATCAAACACAAGAACACATATTAGGTATCATAACAATCACGAGGAATTTTTTTTCCAAAACACGGAGAATTGGCTCAAGGATATTTATTCTTCCTGGATAGTTTCTTTATCATTCTTCTCTTATCTTCTTTTTTCCTCCGAGTCATGTCTTATTTTTCTTCACGTTCCTTTCATTCCTTACCCACCTCAACCTTGTGATTTGCATGTTCAACTTATTTTCTTATTTTCTCTTTGAACGTTGAATTCCCCCCATATGGATGGTTGTCCTCTCTCTATCGCATTCCATGAGGAAGGGGATGGTATGGCCACCATCCTCCTCTTATGCTTCCCATGCTAAAACTTTACTATATGTTTTTGTAGGCCATTCAATTTGTCACGATGATAGGTAGAATGGAAATAAATGAGGTGGGTGTGGCCTAGGTTCTAACACATCACAAGCAACCTCTCCTCCTCATATCTCTAAATCCACTTCCTCTCCTTAAGATCAACCATAAATTGCATTTTTACATAAGTTACATAAGAATATGTACATAGTGGCATTTACATGGGGTGTAGCAAAAAGGGTTGTTACGCTTCCTCTAAAGCTTCTTTGGGAGATTTAGGAAAGATTGACTCTTTACAATGGAATTGATTTTCTATCTAGCCTTTAGGGAAAAAGATATCTATTTTTACAAAATATGAGTCTTGCAAAGTCTCAGGTCCCTAAATGGAAGACTCAAGCTTCTTTTTGGCGAGAGAGCTAGCTATGGGAGTTAAATAGTTAGGATGAGTGAGCCTTTTTTCCTCTTGTGATTGTCCTACACTATTATTTTGTGGGATTTTTTTACAGAGCTAACAAACATACCTTGTAGAACTCTAATTCTATGCATGGGAATTTAAAGAGATATTCTTTCTAAAACAAGCCAACTTAAAGAAAAATTTGAATAAAAGCACATCACACAAAGCTTCTAAAAGGAATACGCTTGGCTAAATCAATCCACACAACAAAATAATTATTGTATTACTCACAAATCCTTGGAAACCACACCAAAAGTAATAGGTTTTTTAATTTCCGTCTAATTTCTTAGTAGATAAATGAGAAACTATATATCATTATTATGTTAATTTGGAACTTGCAAACTATCAGACACTATATATACTAATACAATCTTATTATTTTTAGTGAAATTGAAATATTTTTTCTGTATTATAGAGTTGGAGATTAACATTTTGTATCAATCCATGAGGGAAAACAAATTGCACACTTGAAGGAATTGAAATATTCACATTTGTAAGAATTAAAAGATTCACACTTGTAAGCATTGAAATATTCACATTTGCAAGAATTGAAATGTTAACTACAAAAGTCTTGCATAAAGGAACACACTTTGTTGAAAATAAAGAAAACAAACTTCCTGAAAACAAACACTCTCGAAGAAAAATCAATCACACTTTGTTGAAAGGAAACACACTTTGTAGGAAAATAAATCAACCTTTCATTGAAATAAACAAACTAGTAGGAAATTAAACTATTGACTTAATCAAATTGTTTGTTTGATCCTTGACTCTATAACACGAACACACATGTTGAAATGGATTGATTAGAATACTAGAAAATTGTTTGTTGGAATTACAACATAGGAAATCCAAATAATGAGCTGCAATAAAATTAATATTAAAATGGAGTAAATCTATAATCAACTAAATCAATAATCTAGAGCATCAACCAATAATTAGAAAATAGAGTGACTAATTAAAAACTCATTGCAAATGGAAATATAAACTATCCTAAGGTAAATTACATGAAATGAGGGAACCCTACCTCCTTAGAAAAGGCACTTGTTAAATGTCCAACATAAGGTGTGCACCATCAACAAATCACGCACATGAATATAACTGAACTGAAATTGACAGGTTTTATATTAACAAAATTTAGTGAAATGAAATCACATTCATTTGATTCTCCTCTTCTCACTCAAGTGGAGAAATGTTTTTATACATAATCCTAAATTATTAATTTAATCGTGGATTTGGGCAAACATGAGAATCTCATATTCTCAGGATGTCTCCCCTCATTAGAATGATATTTACAAAATATATAATTGTGAAATGGTTGTTGACTCACTATCCACCATGACAAATAGGAGGTTGGTAAAAATGGTTATAGTCAAGTCTTCCATGCTAGATGCTCTTAAGAACCTATTTTCCTTTCCTTTGCTGGGAAGCAAGCAGTCAATCCGTTTAGTGATTTTCCAACAGTGACAACCAGGAAGTGGTGATTAACTTGTGATGTGTGTCTTTTGTGTCATTACAACTGTAAGAGGTGTTGTAGAAATGTGGATAGGTTGTTTCAACAACAACCATCAATGACCAAAGTGTTATGGGTGTTGCAAAAGTACGAAGGTGTTACAGTGGCCACCCCAGTTAACAGTCTTGAAACATTGTGAAGGTGCTACAAAAACAGCCCCAACTAGTGGTGTTGCAGCATCATGGAGGTGTTGTAGAAAATTTATTCAACAACAATGCAAATGTGGTGTTGCAAAATCATGAAGGTGTTACTACCACTGGATGAGTAGCCTTCATTGATACCTACACAAGCCTATCTAGAGAATTCCTAGTGATTTATTATTAGTTATCACAAAAAGGATTATTGCTTCCTGAATACATAGGTATGAGCATTAAAAATGACATAATCAAAGGAATACTCTACCTTGGTAAAAAGTACATCATTGTGAGCATAATGGGTTGTAGGATGGTATTAAGATGAGAAAAGGGGTATTCAAAAGGTTGTGAATGGGTGTAGAAAATTTGTTGGTTTGGATGCCTATTATAGTTTATATTAGAAGATCTTGTGATACATGCATATATAAGTGGATCAAAGTCCATCCCCATTTTATTTAATTTAACTTTGATTGGGCCTAGCTTAAGTCATTTGGAGGAAGAACTTATATGCTCCCCACTTGAGTCCAAATTTCATTTCTAACATGTTCACTCTTCATGAGCCAATTCTTGTTATGGTTCTTTGTGAGATACTAGAAATATCCCATTCTTATTGATGGTTAGAGAGTGGAGTGTGCATGTGGGTGTATTATCCTTGGGAAGATCTTAGGCACTTCCTCTCATTTTGAGGATGAGGCCTAATGTGAAGCGGGCAACATAGAATTAACATGCTTAATAGGTGGAAAGTGAAACAATGAAATTATCAATGTTTTGAGTTCTTGGAAACATCTTAACAATTTTGGCATCAAATGATTGAGCTAAACTTTGGGGATTTTATATGTGTGTTTGTGTAAAATCCATTAGGGTTAGTCCAATCATTTGGTATAATTATTACTATAACATTTCCTAGATATATGTATGTATGTGGATTTTATTTTACTAATTATAACACAAGACATGAACTTGAAGGGAAGTGTTCCTTAAGAATATGATCTCAACCAATATCTTCTTGGTAGAGGTTTTCTACATGGAGTCACTAGATAAACATATTAAAAACTCATCAAATAATGAATCTAATAATTCTTAACTCATAAAGTATACTTTCTACTCAATAGTGGTGCCAAAATGTTATACTCAAACTCTCATTAAAGGAAAAATTCCCAATGTTTATAAGGGAGTCTAGAAGCAACTATTAGGTAAGACATCCATTTCCACCTTACTAACCTTTCCTCTTTCTTTAAGGTTATAAAGTGAATTTTCCTAACCTAAGGTGCATGTCCCTAAAGGTAAATATAATTATGATCAGTGTATATGAATAATTTTGAAATATTGTATTGAAAAGGCCTTTTTGGTTATTTAAGAATGAATAAAGTAGGCAAACTTACCAAACCATAAAGACATTAAACTACATTGTTACACTATAAGTCACTCTTTCATACCATTCCCATTATAATGGAAAAATAAGTGTCCTACCATTAAGAAGTGTAACATTATATTTTGATGTTTTTATGGTACCAAACCATAAAGACATTAAACTATATTGTTACACTATAATCACTCTTGCTACCATTCCATTATAATGGAAAAATTGGTCTGTCCTACCATTTAAAAAAGTGTGCTATTCGCTTATTATCCTTTATGATGCACATGGTCAATCCTCACATTCATACTTAGGAATGGCCGGAAAATACCAGAGCAAGCGTCCCACCTGGACCATAGTAAAAACTAAGAACACACTACACATTAGATAGAGGTAGAGGTAGTTTTGAATCCATAAGAAGTTGTCCACTAGTAGTAGAGGTATGAGGTTACAAAGATGAGCGCATTTTATTTGGTTAAATCCATTGATTTAGAGCTGAGTAAACTAAATCTCATACCTTAGCATTTTCAAGGGAAACTAGGTCCCCTTTAGGTGCAGAAAAAACTAGATAAATTGGATTAGCCATAGCTAGCTTTGCTCAATCTCTTACTGAAATCTCTATACTAGGATTATTAGATCTATGTTATTCAAAGCTGCCTGCTTTGATCCTTTTGCCTTAGCTATGTACTTCAAAAATTTTGCAAATATCAGTTATGCTCATTACCTTGCTAGAATTATGAGACATTGCTTTTCAAATATTCAAAGATAAATGAAGCTTCATTTATTTTCTATGGATACTAAATGCCAAAATTTTAACCCAAAATCAAAATCAAATGCTAAAAATATCTTGTGATGGTGATTAGATTATTGACAAACTATTCACAAATAAGATGAAAATCATGATTAACTTAAAGTTATTTGAACGTACATAGTGAAATATACCACCATATATTTGTTAGATTGTTTTCGTTTTCCACTATTAAGCTTGTAAAATTATAACACAATGTAATTAACTTCGCTTTTAAAGGAAATAGTTCCACTATTCAAGTTCAGATTTGAATATTATCAATGTAGATCAAATAGTACTTCTCAAGTATGCCATGTGCCATTTTTGTAGAATGTCACCTTCTCTAATAAGAGGCTTAAAAGAATGTGAATTAAAAAAAAAAAACCAAACATCCAAACTTAGCAAGGAATCATGAACCATTCAAATTGGATAATTTTGTTTGGACACCATACTCAAAATTAAAACATACCAATGTGTTGTTTCGTGACCATTCATAATCCATATTTCAAGAAAGCGTGCTGCTTAGATGCTATGAGATCTCAATATATTTTACCAAGTGATAATTGGAGATGTGAATGTTATGTGAAATTCCCATTTTTAGTATTCTTATGAATAATATCACAATCTAGATTCACTTAAAACATGAAATAAGTCTCTACTAGCATTATATGACATCATTAATGTCTCTACTATTAGATAGTAGTATTAGTGCCAAATCAACCATAGGGTTAATACATTATTAGTGCATACTTTATGGTTTTTATAAATCATGAAGTGCTTCTATAAGGCATTGTATACCATGAATATTATTAAAAAATCTAATTAAAGAAAGTTTAATTTTGTTATATTCAATATTCCATGAAAAATGATGAGTAGATGTGCTTTAACGAAATATCATTGAAAGTGTTTATGCATTTAGTTAAGGGTTGGAAACCTTGTAGCTAAATGAGTTTAAACTCACCAAATGTTGACATAACACTTAAAAAATATTACTGTTGTAGCTAAATGAGTTTAAACTCACCAAATGTTGACCTAACACTTAAAAAATATTACCATTAATAAATGGTTTTGACTATTTAAGAAGTATAAATTTTAAATGTGTTCCAAGGAACATACTTAAGAAACTTTAACAAACTTAGGCAACTTTGAGGGAAGATGTGGGGGCCATCCAATAATTTATCCATCCCAAAGGAACATACTTAAGAAACTTTGACAAACTTAGGCAACTTTGAGGGAATATGTGGGGGCGATGCAATAATTTATCCATCCCAAAGAGACATCAATTTGATTCTTGAGTATGTAAAATATGATTAAAAATGATTAAGGTAAAAAATATTGCAATGATAAATATGTTTAGCCTAAATCATTATGTATCTTTACCATAGTATGAGAGAAGGTATGTTCTCAAACACTTATTTAGAAATTGAAAATTTAATTTTACAATGTGTATCAATTTGTATTTAAGTGGAACATATTAAATCATTGACAATGGAGGTGATCCAAGAAACTTAGCACAAAACCCAATATTCACTTGATCTCTACTATAATTTTAGTAGTCTAGTATATATTTCATCCATCAATTACTATATATAATGAAGAAATGTTTGCAAACACTAATAAAAATGAACAGTTGAGATGATTTGGGAATGAAAATACCAATCTTATATAGACCTATAAGCTTTAGCTCAAGAGTTGAAACATCTATTGCACCACATTAAAGTATCAAACCCACACCGTGAGATCGTTATCATGAATAATGGAAGTAATAATGCATGTCACCTAAGGCATGTGGCTTGAGAAATTTAATATACTATGGTTGAAGCACTAAGAGTGATTGAAACTCTATAATTAAGGGAGAATAAATAGAACAATAGCATTTGACTTATATGAGAAACAAATCTCATGTGAGAGAGAACATGCCACACTCAATAATTTAGTGGCTCGAGGGATGTTACTCTTGAAGGATAAACATTCAACACATGTATTTATCTCATGATATCAATTTATGGCATGCAAGTTTGAGCGAGTCAAGATATATATCTCACTAACTCATCAATGGATAACGAAAACACCTCATCACTAAGGATGAAAAATGATAAGAAGATCATCTGTGACATTGGAATTATCTAAGTACTCAGAGTCTACCATTCCCCACACCCCACCCCACCCCATGTCAATCAAAAGTCTGAATAATTATACCAGTAAGACAACATGAACTAGTGCATAAATTTGTATCATCTTCAATCATTAATCTAATTTTTTTGAAGAAATTTTCATTATATATTTGAAAATTTCCAATATGGATTTTGAATGGTTCATTTGAAATAAATGTTGAAATAGAGCAAGAATTCTAAAAGTGAACAATATCTATCTCTAAACATTCTCATCTAGTGATTGGTGAACACATAAGAACACCACTATATTAACACTGAACAAATGATGCAGGAGCATCCGAATGAAGAGGCGACCAGTGGCAAATATTTTTGTTTCTGTTTTATTTTGGTTCATTTAAAATTAAGGCTAACTCAACCATTGTTAGTTCTTAAACTAGGCAGACAGATTAAGTTAGGATTAGTTTAGAACTGTTTGAAGAAACTGTTGAGAAATCGGAAAATAACTGAGGAACAATTCCTCAACTAAAAAAGAAATTGCTAGCAATGTATTGAAAATAAAGGAGAGAGAGAGGGGTTCTTACCTTTTTTAGTGAGATTAGAATGCGTTTGTAAGTCTACGGGAAGAGTGTAAAACAGGCCACTGATATTAGAAGAGCAAGACAGAGAGAGAGACAGAGTATCAATATGTAATCCTTTGCTTATTTTTTGTATGTAGAGATTAATTCAAATCAGTGTAAATGTAAATATGTAATCCTTTGTTTATTTGTTATATGCAGAGATTAATTCAAATCAGTATAAATGTGTGTTTTGAGGGATTGAATGTTGAATTTAATGTGAGTCAGGGTTTATGTATAATATATGTGTGTGTGTGTGTGTGCGCGCAGGCAAGCGAATTCGGCGAACACAAAGAGGAGAGTGAATACATAGAGAGGAAAGAATGGAAACAAGGTAGAGGATTTTGATGGATCATTGAATCCTTTCGAAGGAAGAACCAAAGAAATTTTTGAAGCATTCATGATTAAAGAATCACAAATTTTAAGTTCAGGAGAGAAGAGTTACACGGCGGAATAGCGGAAGGCTAGAACCATTGAGGAACCCGAAACCCCAAAGAAAACCCAAAACCACAGAAAACTAGAACAAGTCTAGGTGTAAATCAAGACGAAAGGCGGATTTAAAATTACAAGTGTAATTTCGGGCGAAGTAAAAATGTTAAGTGGTTTTTAGTGGAGCTCACCCAATTCCACTTATCGTTTGACACATAGCAATCAGGTGGAGAGAGAAAACTTCTCATTTCGGGTGGGTATTCTCCATGCTTGTGTCTCAGCTAAAATCTTTGTAGACCATCTGATCCACTAAGTGCAGATCTACTATGGGGGACTATCAGGTAAGTTGTGTTTGTTCGAAGAAGACACCAGCCATTGATCTGATGGCAGAAGATTAATGGTAGAGATAAGTATCACATTGGAGGAAAACGGAGGCATGAATAACCCTAACCTCAATCGATGCCCGATTGAAATCAAGCGATAGAGTGAGGACCGTTGGATCTGTGAAGAGGATCAACAGCGGGGATTTAAAATATTGCACCGCAAAACATAGCAGTGTTGTATCGGCGAAAAGGGGATACGACATGCATTGTAGCAAACCCAATAGAGTTATAAACGCAACGTATGTGGCTTGAAGTCCGATTGTGTTTATCGCATATTGGAAGCGGAGGAGGAAAGTGTTAAAAAAGACCGCGAGAGATTGTGATGGCGATAAAAGTATGCCTCAATAATTGTGTAGAGCCCGCATTAAAAGCAGCAAAGGCATTTTTATGGCATATTTCTATTATAAAAGATATATAATAAAAACAACACAAATATGAAGGATTTATGCGTAAGTCCAACATTACCATAGCTATAAAGTCGGGTTTGTTTTATATGCGGCTTAAGGATTGCATAAGGTTAAGGGTTGTGTTAAAAAGTTCTGATAGCACTAATTGTTCAAGGTTGGGCTATTGTAATGAATTATTTAGTGAGGATTAAGAAAAGGGCCTTAACCATTGATACACGCAGGTAGCCCTGTTTCAGGTTGCCCTGCATCATTTTTGGTATCAGAGGAGGTTGTTCCTTTCTCTCAGTAAATATGGAGGTAGGAAGAAGGGGTCAAGGAAGAGCCATCAAAAGAACAACAGATGAAGAGTTACAAGAAGAGACTAGAAATTTAACTTCGCGTTTGGAAACAATGGAAGCAGGAAGGCGTAGAGATCTGGAAGGTAGGATGGCAGTGCGGAGGAAAACATATCCACAATAGATGGGTCAGATGATGAAGGACTCGAAATTAAGCTATTGAGGTCAGTTTTGTTGGCTAGCAGCAAGCCAAGACCAGAGCTCTCTAATTATGATGGCAGTTTATCCACAAAGGCCTTGTTAGACTGGATAAGTGAATTAGATAAATATTTTGAGTATGAAGAAATCAACGAAGACAAGAGGGTTAGGTTTGTTGTCACCAAATTGAAGGGACAGGCAGCATTGTGGTGGAATAGTGTACAGGCAAAAAGGAGGAGATTAAACAAACCATTGATTAAAAAATGGGACAGGATGGTTGCAAAAATAAAGAGCAAGTTTATGCCTAAAGATTATCAAATTTCCCTTTATAGACAGGTACAGAACCTGAAGCAAATAATGATGACTATGAAGGAATATATTGAAGAATTTAATAAAATTAACTTAAGAGCTGGTTATGTTGAAGATACCCCTGAGAAAACATCGAGGTTTGTAAATGGTCTACGGATTGAGATCCTAGACGAAATTAGTATTCTTTCTCCTAGGAACATGGAGGAAGCTTATCAAAATGCTTTAACGGCGGAGGAAAAGATTGCCAGGAAAAAAAAATGCCAGAAGAGGACATGGTTATGGTAGAGGTAGGGGACCAACCTTTGGCAGAGGTAGGACTGCCAACAGCAATGAAGAGGGTAGTAGTTCGAAGACTTTAGGATAGAGTGAAAGGGAAGGTAACACCAGAAGAGGAAGGTCATACCAGCGAGGAAGAGGTAATGGCAGAGGTAGAGGAAATGTGTATTAGTGTTACAAGTGTCACAAGCGGGGACATAGGTCCTTTGGATGTGCTGAAAATGAACAAACTGGGCAGAGGGGAGCATATGTTGCTCAACCTGATGAAGTGGAGGCACCACCACAGGAGGTGGAGAATATACTAGAAACTAGGGAAGCCTTGGTGTTGAACAAGGTATTATTAAAATCAGTTAAGGAAGTAGCTGATCAGACACAGAGGAAAGCATTGTTCTGAACTGTATGCAAGTCGCATGGGAAATGTTGAAAATTGATTATAGATAGTGGAAGTACTAATAATCTGGTAGCTACTGAAATGGTGGAAAAATTGGGTTTGAAGAAGTTGAAGCACCCAACTCCATATAGGGTGTCTTGGTTACAGAAAGGTCACCAATTACTGGTCGATGGGAAGTGTGAAGTAGAGTTTCATATTGGCAAATACAAGGACAAGGTGACTTGTGATATCATGCCTATGGACGTGTTCCATATTATGTTAGGCAGACAATGGCAGTATGATAGGAAGGTCGTCCATGACGAGGCAACAAATTGTTACAAGTTTGTTAAAGATGGGATTAAGCATATCCTAGTTCCCATGAAGGAAGAGGATGTTGCAGAAACCAATGGAACAAAGGCACTATTGTTAGGCGGAAAGAAGTTTCTGTGACAAATGGAGGATGATGAGGTGAAGTATGTAGTTGTATGAAGGCAAAAACCTGTAAAGATCCATATTGAAGTCACTGAATTAACTGAAGAGATACAGAACATGTTGCAAGAACTTAGTGATATTGTGGTAGATGATTTACCGGACAAATTACCACCAAAGAGGAGCATTAGTCACCATATTGATTTTATTCCAGGAGCTAGTTTTCCAAACAAGGCTGCCTACCGGATGAGTCCAAAGGATAATGAATAATTCTTGAAGCAGGTGCAGGAGTTGTTGGACAAAGGACTGATTCAGGAGAGTTTAAGCCCTTGTGCAATGCCAACTGTTTTAGCTCCCAAGAAAGGAGGTGAGTGGAGAATGTGCATGGATTATCAGGCTATTAACAAGATTACTATCAAGTACAGATTCCCATTACTTCACATGGATGATATGATAGATTGTTTGAGTGGAGCAGTGTATTTTTCAAAGATAGACCTAAAAAGTGGCTACCACCAAATCAGAATTCAAGAAGGTGACGAGTGGAAGACAGCTTTCAAGACTAATGAAGGCTTGTACGAATGGTTGGTTATGTTGTTTGGATTGAGCAATGCCCCTAGCATGTTCATGCAGTTGATGCACGAGATGCTCAAGGAATTCATTGGAAAATTTGTGATTGTGTATCTGGATGATATACTTATATTCAGTAAGACAAAGGAAGAACATTTTCGACATGTGAGGTATGTATTGGAAAAATTGCAATAGAATTACTGATAAATTTGAAGAAATGTTCTTTTTTCAAGAAAGAGTTAATTTATTTGGGTTTTGTGATTTCTGAGAATGAAATAAAAATGGATCCAAAAAAGGTTGTAGACATAGTTAGCTGGCCGTCTCCCAAAAGTTTGTTTGAGGTACAGAATTTTCATGGATTGGCGTGTTTTTATTGGAAAATTATTAAAAATTTCAGTGGGGTTTGTGCATCCATGCTGGACACCATTAAGAAAAAAAATCAACCTTTCCATTGGATAGAAATGGCAGAGAAGAGTTTTCAACTACTCAAAAGGAAAATTACTGAAAAATTGATTTTGAGGTTACCAGACTTTAACAAACTTTTCCAAGTTCATTGGGATGCCAGTGGGACAGCCATTGGTGCAGTACTCAGTCAAGACAACAAGCCAGTAGCCTATTTCAGTGAGAAACTAAATGAATGTAGGCAAAAATACAAGTCCTATGACAAGGAATTTTATGTGGTTTTTTAAGCACTAAAGCATTGGAGACATTATCTGTTGGCCAATGAATTTGTCTTATTTTTAGACAATTCTGTGTTGTAGTATATTATGCAGTAGCATAAGTTGAACCATAAACATGCGAAGTGGGTGGAGTACTTGCAGAGTTTTACATTTGTGTTGAAACACATCAACATTCAAGCCAACAAAGTGGCAGATGCATTAAGCAGAAGGAATTTGATCCTACAGGAAAGTACAATACAAGTACTAGGATTTGAACATCTTAAAGACTTGTATGAGGGAGATGCAAATTTTAAGGAAGCTTATGTAGCTTGCCAAAATCCATTGTTGAGAGATAATAGTTCATGGCTGGACTATAATATGCAGGAAGGATTGTTGTTCAAAGGAGGGCAGTTGTGTATTCTAGAATATTCTATGAGAGAGAACTTAATCCAGGAAAAGCATAATGGAGGTTTTGCCGAGCATTTTGGCATAGACAAGAGCTTGGATCAGTTGAGCTACTTTTACTATTGGCCAAAGATGTGCAAAGATGTATAAAGTGTGTCAGCTTGGAAAGGGACACAACCAAAACATAGGGTTGTATATGCCCTTACCCATTCCAAACAGAGCATGGGACTTAGTCAGTTTAGACTTTGTCTTAGGTCTGCCAAAAACACAACGGGGATTCGATTCCATCATGGTGATGGTGGATCGTTTCACCAAAATGGCACATTTCATTCCATGTAGGAAAACCAGTGACGCCACACATATAGCACATTTGTTCTTTACCGAGATAGTCGGATTACATGGCTTGCCAAAGTCTATTATTTCAGATCGAGACGTTAAATTTACAAGTCATTTTTGGCAAACCTTATGGAAGAAATTAGACACCAAAATAAACTTCAGTTCAGCTTATCATCCACAGACCAATGGTCAAACCGAAGTGGTGAACCGAAGTCTACGAAATTTATTGAGGAGTTTCGTTGGAGAAAATTCTCGACAATGGGATTGTGTGCTTGCACAAGCAAAATTTGCTTATAACAATTTGCCCAACCGAAGCACGGGCAGTCGTCCTTTCCAGATCCTATATGGAATGCACCCACGTGGAGTACATGAGTTACAAGATTTGGGACAGTTGGAACGCAGGAGTGCTGATGGTGAAGATTTCGCAAATGCAATCAGCGATCTTCATGAACAGGTGAAATTAAAATTACATAATAGCAGCCAAAGATACAAGCAGAAGGCAGATTTGAAAAGGTGGGAGGTACAATTCAATGTAGGAGACATGGTATTAGCACACCTATGCAAGGAGAGGTTTCCTAAAGGTGAATACAACAAGTTGAAATGGAAAAAAATTGGGCCTTGTAGGATTCTTCCAAAGTTTTCTGTGAATGCTTACGAACTGCAGTTACCCCCAGGTATTGGAATTTCACCCATTTTCAATGCAATAGATTTGTATCCCTACATTGCGGCAGCTGATGAAGATAGTTCAGAAAGACGAACACGGGATACCCAGAAAGAGAATGATTCGTGGATTAAACAAATGCCCCCAGCAAAGCCTCTAGAGATTGAACTGATCCTAGATACCCATGTGGCCAAACAGACTCAAAGGAAGGAAAATTTGCAGTACCTAGTCAAGTAGAAGGGTCGCCCTATTGAAGATAGTTCTTGGTTAGATGCTCGCCAGATTCAAAGTGTTGGGTACTCTATTGAAGAGCTCATGGATAGGAGCCATGAATTTAATTTACCCCAGGGGCTTGATGTAGGAGCATCCGAATGAAGAGGTGACCGCTGGGAAATATTTTTGTTTCTGTTTTATTTTGTTTCATTTAAAATTAAGGCTGACTCAGCCATTGTTAGTTCTTAAATTAAGAAAAAAGATTAAGTTAGGATTAGTTCAGAACTTTTTGAAGAAACTGAAAAATAATTGAGGAATAGTTCCTCAACTGAAAAAGAAACTGCTAACAATGCATTGAAAAGAAAGGAGAGAGAGAGAGGGATTCTTCTTTTTTTAGCCAAATTAGAATGTGTTTGTAAGCCTACGGGCAGAGTCTAAAAGAGGCTACTGATATTAGAAGAGTAGGCCAGAGAGAAAGACAGAGTATCAATATGTAATCCTTTGTTTATTTGTTTAATGCAGAGATTAATTCAAACCAGTATAAATGTGTGTTTCAAGTGATTGAGTGTTGAATTTAACGTGAGTCAGGGTTTCTATACGATATATATATATATGTGTGTGTGTGTGTGTGTGTGTGTGTGTGTGTGTGTGTGTGTGTGTGTGTGTG
>APFE031396458.1:8398-30842 GCA_000404065.3 Pinus taeda | reverse complement strand
AGCAGCATTATTAGGAGCAGCGTCATCAAGAGCAGCATCATCAGGAGCAACATGATTAGGAGCCCCGTCAGCAACAGGAGCAGCAGCATGATTAGGAGCCTCTTCTTCAGTAGCAGCATCTACATGATGATGATGATTATTGGTGGTGGCGATCTCCATCTCATCTTCTTGTCGTTCGAATGCCCATTGCTTCCGCATCATTATGATAAAAGCATCCGCTGACTTATTTATATCATCACTATTATTGATGACATCACCACCTGATAATATTCCATCTTCATAATTCGGGATGACATCACCACCTGAAAATATTCCATCTTCATAATTCGCCTCCTTTAACTCAATTTCTGCATTCTTCTTTTTCTTGCCATTATTGGCCTTCTTCTTCTTGTGCATTTCCGCATTCTTCCTTTTCTTGCCATTTGGAATCACTTTTCTTACTTTCTTAATTACTTGGACTTTAACAGCCCCTTGGGCAGAGCTATCAACGCTTGCTTTGCAAGCTTGAGAGGGGCACTCAGCTTATTCATGACCGCTATCTTACTAACAGAACAGCGTGCAGTGCAGTGAGAAATAACTCGCAAGCTGCTGGCGGTAACAAATCAAAGGAGGTGGATTTCAGAGTATTCAGCCACGGGAATAGAAAAAAGGAGGTGGATTTCAGAGTATGCAGCTAAGGGAGTAGAGAAGAGGAGGTGGATTTGAGATCAGCAGAAGAAAAGGGAAATATCAACAGTATTTCCTGGTCGTCGCTCAAGTCTATGTCGGAAAGTCTTCCTCCTGCTTGTTGGTTAAGTGTATGTCAAGTCTATGTTCAGTTGTTGGTTAAGTCTAAGTCTTATTTGTATTTTGTTAATGTGCATGTCAACTCTAAGTCGGAAATTTGTATCGTACGTGCAGATGGGTTGTGGTTGCATGCAGTGTTCAAAATTGAACACGTCACAGCAGGTCAAGACCCCAAATTACGCGTCAAAAGGAAATATTAATTCTGATTTCTATCGGTTTTTTAAACAATTTAAATAACATTATAAAATTCGCTGTGAAGGGCTCCTCGTCTGCCGGCCATTTCTGAAAATTACCGGATATCTATTATTCCTGTAGGCTCAGACTCGTCATCTCATGTAATTTTTAACTTATTTGCGTGGTCATCTCCATGAATAAAATATATCGGTGGGCGGCTTCACTGAAATTTCATGAACATCACATCAAGGTTGTAGATTGACTTGAGTCGAAGCAATGGTCTAAATGATAATTAATCCGCATCCCACATCCGTAGTGCAGCTTCCTAGAAATTCTGCAATTTCACGGTCGTAATGTCACCAAATGTCATTGATGAAGGCCAGAGTGCGTACTAATAACTATGCCGGGACATTACAAATTTATTTTAGGCATTATGGACATTTCACCTTGTCGATGTCGATTTTGAAATGCACGTCTAAAGTGGGATGAACATCAACGCTCTTGCTCACCCCATTTATTTCTCTTCACCACCATATTCAATGTATCAATGTTGGTTCATGAAACAATGAAATTCGAAATAATTATATCTGTCACTTTTTATGGCCTTAGTTTAATTGGATTGTTTTTTTCCGTGGGAAATTGTGGAAATCCTTGCCATATTTTGATAAAATTTGACAGGAATTTTCTAAATTTAAGTTATAGCTATCAAACTTCAATATTTTGGATGTTCTAGAGGTTTTTGATGGTGCTGAATCTATTTCCACCATCAAAAACATGATTCAAACATTGCTAGAGCAAGATTTTTTAAACAATTTTGCCCAAATTCCACTTTTAACGGGATAATTCCTCCCCTCCATAGAAGACTCCTTTTTCATACAACTATGATATTTATATAAATAAACATATCAACTCAAGATTTATGTTATAGGCACTAAGATAAAGATTAAGATTTAAGTGAAAGCTAGACACCATGTACATATCCATTGAGTTTCCTACTCGTATGCTCTCTGGTGAAATAATGGGACCAATGGGTGCCTGCAATCAAGAAACATTTAATGCCTAACGTATAGTTAAAAGATGTCTAACATGTGTTTGAATATAATCTTCTCCAAGATCAACAACAAGATTCGGGCTCCTCGTAAATCTGAGAGGAACAATGAGACATAATTAATTGCTAAGAATATTACAGAAACCCTATTCCAAGGATACATAACAAGAGTGTTAATAATGTGCCCATGGAAGGAAAGGGCACAGACATGTCCTTCAACAAGAATGCAACTCTATTGTGCCCTGTTCAAGGGGAGATGGATGTATGATAAATCATATGTTTTGTATCCACCTAGGTCTTGCTCTTATGTTAGCATTGATTTCTATTGTCGAAAGAATGGTAGAATGGATTCCAATTAAGAAAGATAGAGATGGTAGGCTCAAGATTGTGAACTTCCCACGTGTTTTATTTGTTCATGGCACATATTCTATTTGTTCATGGCAGTGCTTACTTGAATATTGTTGTTGTTGAATCAATAATTTGTTGCTTCTTCTCAATATGTTTCTAGATGTTGTTGGGTTTCTTATATTTGCACGTAATGTCCATGTTCAATGTCTTTTTGATGCTGGAAAAGTTGAGAGAAAAACTGTCATTGTATGAGTAAACCACAATCAATGTGAATAACATTTCCTTACCATTAACCTATTCATAAGTATAATGACAACAAGAAGTTCATTCAATATGATTTCAAGGTAATTCTAAAAGCTCTCATCTAGCCCAGAGAGCCATCAACCACAACTAGGTTGGTGAGTTGGTTTTATGTATAGTTTTTTATTGCTTGGAATTTTTTCAGTTAAACTTTAGAAGAGAGGCTTGAATCACATGTATTAATTATTAAGAATGCATAATTTGAATATCATAGATATTTTTAAGAATAATGAAACCATTTTGTTATTTAAAAAATGCAAACAGTTATAAAAAATTGCAATTCTAATCATTTTTATAATTTTTAGATCCCATTATATTATCTATTTGATATTGTCATAATGTGATATCTTTTAACAACATAGTTTTAAGTTTAATTTATTTAATTAAAAAAAAAAATGATTAAAAAAGAAATATAGAAATAATATTTTTTTTTAGCTTTTCATTACAGAAGTGTTGGATGAATATATGCCCTTCAAATTGAAATTAAGACTAGCCCTTCAAATTTGATCACTGGTTGCATGCCCTCCACCTTCCACAAGCCAAAAGCATGAGATGAATATTGGTAAATACTAATCAGCATTTTTTGCAACGGCTGAAAGCCTATCGAAGCGTGCCACGCTGTCTGATTCAATCCGTTTTCGGTGACTTCTTCCGGCCGGGAGCCGACGATCTGTATTTCTAGGAGTTCGCTGCCCTATGTGGATCACCAAATTGATGGAAGTCATGGTATTGAGAAGTTATCATATTGACAAGTGTCAGTGATCCCCAATTAATTTAAGCTCTCTTTTGACGGAGACGAAAACCCAATAAAGACTAAAGATTTAATAAATTATCAACCAAATGTACCTATATCTTCTTTCATCGTTGTTTCAATATCCAAGTTTCATAAAATATTTTATAAAATTTAATAAAATATTTCAAATATGCTAAGTTTACTTCGGTGTTATTAATAGTAATTTAATAAAAGATTTCAAATATGGTAAGTTTACCTCTGTGTTATATGACTTATTAATAATAAATCGATATTTTGCTTAACCTTATTTTATTGTAATTTTTTAAATTATTAAGATAATTATATTAATATTTTATTTTGCTTAGTTTCAAATTATTAAGATAATTGGATTAATATAGTGTTTAAACTTTGTTTTATTATAATTTTAAATTATTAAGATTATTAAATTAATATTTTGTTTTACCTTAATTTTATTATAATTTTAAATAATTGAGTAAATAAAATAAAATTTTTGTAATTTAAGATATTTTTAAGTTTTAAACTAACATCCTCATTGCTGCCCTAGGTGTTAGTATTTTTATTATTTTTGTGTCGTTAATATTTTAGTATATTTTGTAATACTAAGTAGAGTCTAAATCCAATGAGTCCAAAATGGGTTAGTATTTTTTATTATTTTTGTCCGTTAATATTTTGTAGTACTAAGTGGAGTCTAAGCTAAATGAGTCTAAAATGAGTATAGTATGTGTACTATTTGTATCCTTAATATTTTAGTATTTTTTGTAATACTAAGTGGAGTCTAAGCCAAATGAGTTCAAGATGGGTATAGAACACAATCATGACTCAAGTCCTAATGGAAAACGTGTATAGAAATTAAAGGAATAAAATGATGAAATTAATATTTTTCAATTTAAAATATTTTAAAGTTTTTATGTTTTTTCAAGTATATTTTTTATAGAATAAGAGAGAAATTGACGAATTTGATTGTTATTTTTCATTTTTATCTTTTCTAATATTTAAATAGAAATTTTAGTTTAACATGATTCCATGTGATTAATGGAAATTTATCTTTTACCAGTTTTAACTTAAGTTAAATACATCATTGAAATTTCCAAAAAAATCTTATAACTTAATAAAATAACCAATTATTATGTTACATAATACACTGTAATTCAATAAAATTGCCAGTTATTATTTTACATAATTTATTAAAGATAATACATTTACATTTTAAAAAATTTAATAATGTTTTTATATAATATCAACAATTTGTGTACTATATATTATTAAGCATTGGTAAATATATAAGCATGGGTTTAATATCTCTTGATAAAAAATTTAATTATTAATTAAAAATGAATTCATACACATTGTTCCCATTTATGCATATATATTAAATGCTCAGCTATGTATACCACTCGTGAAAATACAACAATGCATATAAATATGATGAAAGTGTATTTGTGCATTTCAACATCATAATTTCATGTTGCAATTTTAATGGAAACAAAATGGCACATATAAGTGGTGAAAATGTATGCATGTGTGTCAATGCCACGATTCTATGTTTGCTTTCATATTTTTATAGGCATGGCAACATAAATTCCTTTTTTAGGAATTTTTTATAAATTTTTTGAATATTTATAATAAATTAGTTACTTTTTATATTTCAATCACTATATTTGAATGTACCCATTCCATTGTTGTGTTGAACTATTTAAACAAATATATCGATGAATTACATAACATGAATAAAGAATATAGCATACATCTATTACTCACTATGATGAAGATGTTGTAGCATTTGTAATATAAAATAAAATATAATACTTAGATAAATTATCAATGATCAATGTTAAGGATTAAGACTATTCCTACATAAAATTTCAAATTGAACAAGCGAATTACTAGGAAATAGAGGAGATTTCTTTTTTTAATTTTGTAAAATTTTCCTTTTGAAATCAAAAGAATCATATATATATATATATATATATATATCAAGAGCTCAAAGATTAAAAAAAAGTATTGATCTAGACAAGAGAAGTGAAGGCTCAAACAAAAATAAAAACAAATATAGGGATCTTCTCCCTAGTATTTTCACCAATATGTTGGTGTAGATTTCTTACAACGGAGAGTGAATTTCATAGCTTAATAGTTGGATGTTAAGTCCAGACAATAATGGTTTTAGGCTTAGAAAAAGTAATCCATACTCTACTCTACAATTTCATCATCAAATTAAAATAAACAACAACTTGAATAATATAAAATTATTATTCAAAATTTAAGACATAAAAAATTTGTTATACATTTCCAACGCCATGTATTTTATTTGGAAATTGACCCAAATGTACATTTTTTGTGGAATAACACATTTTACCCAAGATAAATAATGACACATCTTGTCCAAATTGGAAAATAATAGCAACTCATGCTGAGGACACAATGCACCCTTTTCCCAACATGGAAAATCATGCCAAAAGTACATAATGACACCTCATGTCAATATAAATAATGGGTCACACATTAACAAGTACCCTCTTCGCCACTCTCAGATGCATCTTTAAGTATGATCTTCCTCTTCTTCAAGCCTATGGAAACTTGATTCTTCTTCTTCCATTGAGGAGTAGTGCAAGTTTTTGGAGACTACAAAATAAATGTCATTTAAATAATTTATTTTCCACAATTTTACTAACAAAAAAATTTACAAAATATGATTAGTATCCTATTGTAGCGGCTGCAACACCCTCCAAAATTTTGGCCTGCATCCAATTTCAGAGCCTTCTTTGGGTTTCCCTTGTTGTTTTCAGGCACTCGGGCTCATCCCATGAGCTCGTGTTGGGTCATTGCACCCTTCTCGGTTGACCGTTCACCATACATATTTTAACATGTTGGTCACAATGTCATGCTTGCAGTCGTGTTCTGGCTATGTTCATGATTGTTTTTGTGTGTACAAGTTGTATTCGCTATGTAAGCATTTTTTCGCACTCACACATGAAATTGTATACAATGTTGCACAAGTATCGTCACGGTCATTCAACATTCTATCTCAAGTGTTGCGCTTATCGCTCGCACTCATAAAATAGTCACACTAAGTGTATATTGTCTTGATGCTTCGAGGTGTCTTGTCATCAAGTCATGTTGAGTGTGTGTTCGTACGGTCGTGTATGCACAAGTTCACTCATTCACACACTTATTCATTTTTTTGAAACTCTATCGACTAAACCACCCCCAATAGTTGGACCTTCGTTGAGATACACTATGCAATCTTAGCCCTTGGTGATCATCTATTGATGCCAAGAGTTATGCAAAGATTGAGGTTGTCACTCAAGCAGTCTACACAACACAATCCTGGAGTCGACTGGACTGATTGTCACCCATAACAATGCAGAAGTTGCTTAGCAAGTCATCTCAATTTGTGTTGCCTGCAAACAATATATCAAGCTTCCCGTTGGTCAACTAGAGAGTTTAGCTGCATAGTGACCTCATGCTTCACTCCTCCAAAAAATTGTGCAAAAGCTGCCAGCATGCCTGCCTCTGCTGACTAAATAAATTATGCGAACATGAAGGACAGGCACCCACTGCCTGTCACTTCACTGTCCTCGAAATTTACGCAGTTCTTTCAGCCAGTCACCTTGTCAGCCGACCTGCTACTCCTCCTGAAAACTACACAGTTTTCATGGGATGTCTCCTAGATTCCCGTCACCCCGCTCAGCCCAAAAAATGTGCAGAGATTTCCTGCAAGATAGCCTCCCACTTCTGCACAGTTTTGGCCAACAAGCTCCCACAACCCACTGCCATCCTCCTTGGAGAATCTGTGCAGTTTTCACTCCCAATGTCCTCCCTGCTACCTGAACTGCCTCTCTGGAACAATTGCACAGATTTTCCCTTCAGCCGAACCACATCCCCCAAATAGTCATTACTGATCAGGACTGCCCATCTCAGCCTCTCAGTGACCTCTGCCCAATTTTCCTTGACAATGCCCGGAACCTACATCCCAACCTAAAACGTACTCTGTGTAGTTTTAGAGCCTTGCCCTCTCTCCCGCTCACCCGCACTCGAAAACGAAAGATGATGCATCATCGTAGACAACTCACACCTCCATTTGCAGATTTTTGTATTCTAACATAAGAATCTTCTGCCATAATTCTTCCTCGTGATGATCCTCGTGAACACCTTAAGAAGAGTTTTATTATCTCATCAAATGGCTCATGGGATATATCTACTCTTCCCAACAGGTTCAACATGTTGAGGCAATCATCTCTCATTCCTCATATATATATATATATATATATATATGTATGTATGTATGTATATATTATTTTCAAAATTTCCAAATCCAGATCGTTATGTCTGGATCTCTGTAGATTATAATAGAACCATTCCACATAATCTTCCAAGTTTTCTTATTCCTTCTATGTCATTCTGAATATATCCTATCTTCAATCTCTAGTCCGGCAATAGTTCTAGTATTTTTCCAGAAACGTAGTCTTCATATCTCCCCATGTCCGGATAGTGGAAGAACCTAGTCCCATAAACCATCGTAATGCTACTCCTTTTAGAGTGGAAGGGAATAGTTTTAGCTTCTAAACATTTGGAGTATAATCATAAATATTGCACAGAACATAAAACTCAAAAAGGAAAGTACCAGGATCTTCTAAACTCAGTCCTTGGAAAGATGGAAGGGATGATAGAGGGATATTCTTCATGGGAGCTTCTCCCCTTATATGACTTATTGAAAATTCAAAAGTGGTGATAGTCTCATCTTTCCTATCATTTTTATTATTGTTTTTGTTGTCTCCCATTGAAAATTCTCTTGATTCTTATTCTGGTGAGTACCCTTCTAAATATTGTTCAGGCGAATTCTCCATGCATAAGGATTCCTATGATAATTATTTATATAGTTCTGGGGTCGATTGTTTTACTTCATTCCCTGAGTTTGGGTATTGGAAAGTGAAATAATTTTCTTCTGATTCTGGTTCTTGATGTTTCCCGCTAGTTTCCTCTTGTCCTTCTAATCCAAAATCCTAGCCACTAGTTTCTCCTTGTCATTCCTGAGTTAATTCTTCGGATTTGGGAGTTTGTAAGCTAGTTTGAGGAAAATGGGGTCCTAAAATAGAGGAACCAGATACTCCTGATTTTGATGTAGAAGTAACAACTTTCTGTGGGATTGCTTGTATTTTGTCTGTATGTGGATTTGACTACTCTCTCTCTTCTTTTGAGATCAATTCTTGGATAAATATTTTTCTCCCTTGATCAATGTTTTTCTTGTTCTTTTATGACCCATTTTACCCATAGATTTATTAGAGTTCCTACGTTTCATTTCTTCTTCACTCATACATTCTACACATGGACCCTACGCGTAATTATTTTCACCCTAAGGGCCTCAAGTACTACAGTGGTGAGCCCACTCAAGTGTGTCAGAGCGATGCGCAGGTTCTTACCTCTCGTCTTACCACCTAGTGTCTGTAAAACTGAGGACACTTTATCAAAAGGAGATCCAAAGAAAAATTTACGCGCACTAAGTGTTCTAACTATTACTGTGGTGAGCCCGCTCAGGTGCATTAGAGCGATGCACAGGTTCTTACCTCTCGTCTTACCACCGAGCGTCTGTAAAACTAAGGACACTTTGTCAAAAGGAGATCCAAAGAAAAATTTACACACACTAAGAGTTATAAATATTACTTTGGTGAGCCCACTCAGGTGCGTTTGAGTGATGTGCAGATTCTTACCTCTTGTCTTACCATCCAATGCCAGTAAAATTAGAAACACTCTAACAAAAGAATTCAAAAGAAAGCACTGGCTGACTGTATTAATTGACAGCCTTCCCCATAAACGCGCCAAAATGTTTGGTCATTTTTACTACTTCCAGAACCAATAATTATCAACCAAAGTAATTCTTTTTCTTTCAAAGGTGTCTACACTATCTGTGTTGATACATGTAATAGCCAGGCGAAACAGGAAAGAAAAGATGTCATTGAACATGCTTGCAGGGATTTAAAATACTCTTGCAGAATGGAAATTCAACTTGCAGAAATCAAAAAGTGCATTGGAGAAATGAAATACACTCATCAAGGATAGAATCCACACTTCATAAAAGCTTCAGAATAAAGATTGTGCACCATAAACTATCAAGAATTAAATACATAGAATTAATTAACCTTTGTAACAACACATACAGTAATCTAAAAGTAGAAGCATGTCTATACCACACTGAACATGTACACCAATAATAAGAAATCCACACTTAACACATAAAAGAAATATTTATTCTACTAACATTGTGATCCACGCTAAAGAGGAGGGCCCTTCCTCTCTAGCAGAGTGTAGGAAGAAACAAAGACTTAGTTAAAATATCAACACAAGAATTTATGTAACATCACCAGATATACTTTGTATTACGAATGGCTGAAGAGTACAAAAATCAGAATATCAATATTTTTAGCCTTTTGTTTGTCTACATCCTTACATGAGACTAAGATCTCTTTATAAATCCTTTTACAGTGTCTCGAAATTGAAAAAACAACAATCATGAGAATCTATGATTCTCTTGTTGATTATGTAAACATAAGTAATTTAAAAAGATATAAATTGTTACAAGTTGTTTCAATAAATATCATTGTGGTTACACCACTCCTGTCTAGACACCCAGTTATAACCACCCATATTTTCATTACTTTATACGACTTTTTGATTGTTGTCTTTGAAATTAAAAGCTAAGGTCCTGAATATGTGTGGTGTAACAACAACTTCATGGTGTAACAAAAAGATATGACAATCCAAGGTGTAACATCAAATAATGACAATCCCGAGGTGTAACAACAACTTTAACCATGTAGCAGCAATGAATAACAACAACCATTCATCCATGGTCATCAATAATTATGGTAGTACCTAAAATAAAAACATTCTAAAGAACTCTTCAAAATAAACCCTAGTTAGTCATCCCAAAAAAAGCATCGTTTCATTCAATATTTGGAAGAAAACAATGTAATAATAAGTCAAATAAAAGATTGTTTCTTTATTAGAGGGAGTGACATTAGACTAGGTAGATTGTAGGTTCAAATCATGAAAAATGGCCTAAAATGGGGAAAAGGGTGCCTGAAATATCCTTAAGTATTGCACCCAATAGACAATAGAAATGCACTCAATTGAATGAGACCTTGATTGGATCCCTACTAGCCATGACAGGAATTTCGTCAAACATATCACAGATATGTAATCTATAGGTGTAAATAACATATCTGAGCATAGGGGTCTCATACTTAGCTTATAATCGCTAAGTAGCATTGATGCCTCAACACATTAATTCTCACTTTCAGCCATTAGATCACAGATACATTGATCATTCATTTACAAGTAAAAACATGATGAGGTTCATACATAACTATTGTTATAAAGCACACATATAACCAACATAATAAGAATAGAAATAGCAATAAAATCGAAGCCATATAAACCACATAGAATCCAATATAAGACTCATATAAATACAAGAAGAAATAACCTCATATATAAGATGCCAAATCCAAACTCGAGCTGGGACCTCCACATTCTACCTGACTAAAGAATGGGTGAGCCAAATCTCTCTTCAGCCATTCACCCCCGTGCCATATTCCAAGCATGAATGTGGGATTTCATAGAACACATTAATTCAATATCATCCAAGGTTTCGAGAGGCCATCCACCTCAACCCATAAAATAGTGATTCCATATCATAGTTGGACATCACAAAACCATCATCAGATCGATCTCTATCCAAGCCTTCCAGGGCTCCAGAGGTTTTTTTCCAACCAAGGCTCCAAGAGTAGTAACTCAACCCACAGCTGGCACTGGGCTCCAGAGCGTTTGTCAAACCAAGACTCTGGGACTAGTAACTCAACACACTAAGGGCTCCAGAGCATTTTTCCAACCAAGGCTACAGGACTAGTAACTCAACGCAACTTATTACAGGGCTCCAGAGAGTTTTTCCAGCCAAGGCTTCAGGAACTAGTAACTCAACCCAAGCAAAGGAAACATTAGAATGACCCAAAATAAAACAAGGAAATAAGCCCACAATCTCCATGGCTATCTAGGAAATGGCAAGGCTAGGCAATCCACTATCAATCTAGGAAATCCTCCATGCCAGTGACACATCATGAACAATAATCCACATGCATATGCCATGCATGCCAAAAGTAGTGAGGAAAATATACATGCAACTCGATACCTACAAGAAAATCTCGTTGTATATATTGATCCCGATGTCCTCTTATGCTTTCCTACTCCTCCTTTGTCTTCTTGCTCCAGAAATCTAGGTAATTTCCACACCTTCTTAGAGTGCTCCATGAAAACTCTAAGTATCCAAGAATATGAGAGGGAGATAATAACAAGAGAGCTCCAAAACTAAACTGAAAAAAAATAATACCAACTAATCAGGAGAAGCCTTTTAATGAATGAGGCCTTAGCAATTTCCTTTGATAATTTCTTTAGCCATTAAATAGTCACAAGTGATCCCCAGCACTAGGATTTTGCCCAACATTCAGCTTGGAATATGTGTCCCAACAACCGTGGTTATTATTTTTCCTTTATAAAGTTTTATTACATTAAATTTTCACCAAGGATGTTACAAAACACTCCCCCTGGGGGGCACCTCGGTTTTCAACAACACCTATAACCACAAAATTCCTGTAATAAAAATATATTGTCGATGGAGCTTTATCACTTAGCTTGATGTAGTATCTATAATGATCAACCTACTAAGAAGGAAACCAACATGAAAACATAACAACAAAACATCATAATGACATGACACCCATACTAGTTATTGGAGATTTATAACATAGTTCATGGCGGTATTTACATCCATATACATATGCGCATATACCAAAATCACCAAACATATACCAAAACACCATGCCAAAACTCATTTTCCTCAACTGAAAAACAAGGAAAGATACATAGCTCGCATCCAATCTGCCATCTCCCATGTAGCTTCATCGGGACCAAAGTGATTCCATTGCACTTTAACTTGCTTGATTGCTTGGTTTTGGACCATGAGCATGTTGAAATGTGGCAACAAGAATATACCAATTTTAATTTGTCCTTGAATTAAAATTCGAATTTAGTCTCACTAGCTGCTTGAAAAATAAATAATTAATTCATCTTGAGTTAATTAGTAGGAGAAATTTAAGTTAGAATTCTTTCTGAATTCATGCAATAGTTATCCCTTAAATTAAGGAGATTATCCCTTAATTAAGGAGATAATATTGAGTTATACTTGAGTTGTAATCAGTTAGCTCAGTTTACTGAGTTAAGTCCAGTTAGATTAGTTCCAAATTGTTTGAGGAACTAATTGTGAGTTATCGGTCAGTTGATGCATGCATGCACTCAACTAGTGTACTCCAGATAACTGAAGATTCTCTCATCGTTAACTCATGCATGTCTATTCTGAGAAAGACCCAATTGAAATTAAAGATAGGGACAATGTACTATTAGTTTCATGTGTTTTCCTATAAACAAAACTCATGCATGCAGAAAGAATTCATTCCTTGAGGATTGTGCAATTTTACAAGGTGTGAGATCAGTGTGAGAGATTAGTGTTCCACTTGGTAACAGGAGAATCACCTAATTGAAACTGCGAAATAGGAGCTTGGAGGGCAGAGGAGAAGGCTTATGAGAAGTCTATTTTGCCTGTGAGCATCTGTGAGGATTGTACTGAGAGCTGGCTAGCTATGAGAGTTGGCTAGCTATGAGAGCTAAGGCTTTGTGTAATCCTTATATATTTCCACCTTGTATGATGATATAGATAGTGGGGTTTTTAGTTGAGGTTTTCCTCTGAGTATTCTTTTGTGTTTTCATGTGCATTGATTCTTCTTCTAGTTATATGTGTTCATCTTGATGCTGCTCAAATATTTTAAGCTTCCATAAATTAATTGTAGAAGCAGGTTAAAGTATTTTCCTTTGGTTATATTGCATTATCAGGTTAATCTACAACCAGAATTTCTACATGGTATCGGAGCAAAGGTTATCGGAGTTGTGAACAGTATATTGAGAAGAGAATTCGAAGTTTGAATTTCGGGGTTATAGGTGCAAAATCGAATTCTTATCATACTTGAAGGTTGGCCAATGGCATTCAATGGCTTGTGACTCAAGTATGCCTTGGATGGTAGCTCGAATTACATAGCATGGAAAGATCACATGGAGGCTATATTAGAAGACAACGGATTGAAGGAATTCATTGATCAGGAAATCTAAAAGCCATCTCCAAATAATGCACAAGAGTTGGATGAGTGGAAGAAGTGTGTGGCAAAGGTGAGACAAATCATCCTTGAGGGAGTTTGAGACCATATTGTCTCGAGTCTCCATGGGAAGGATACTCCATTTTCAATGTGGAAGACATTGAAGGACCTCTACCAGAACAGTAGCGACTAGAGGAAATTGGCACTCAAGGATAAGCTTAGAAGAATCAATATGGAGAAGGGCGATACTATTTCCACGTATCCGAACAATCTCACCACCTGTAGAGATGAGCTTAGTAGTGTGGGAATAACTACAATCGATGATGATATGGTGAGCCTCGCTCTCCTTGGCCTTCCAAAGAGCTGGAATAGCTACCAGGACTCTCTGGATGGAAGGGAGAAACTGTCAGATTGGGAACGATTGTGATCAGATCTCATGCAAGAGGATATCAGGAGGAGCACACGAGATGGTTCTTTATCCAAGAATGATGATGAAGAAAATCTAGCCTTAACAAGTAAGGCAAGGAAAGGGAAGGGGAAGGCTTCCCATTCCAAACCGAATTCTTCTCATGGAGGAAAGAAGTTTGACAAGTCTAAAGTGAAATGCTTTAATTGTCACAAGATGGGACATTATGTGACTAAGTCCAAGAAGGGATCCTCGAAAGGATCGGAAGGTGAGGCATTAGCCTCTCAGTTCGAAATGGACTTTACCCTCATCGCATGCATGGTGTCATCGATTATGGGTTGTGTCTAGTATCTTGACGATGGAGCCTCATTCCACATGACCGTTGATAAAAATTTATTTAGTGCCTTGGAGGAGAAAGACCTCAAGATGCGCATACAGATGGGAGATGATGGAAGGTATAGTGTTTCAGGAGTGGGCACGGTTTCTTTTGAGAGGAAGCAAGGAGCTCCTTTCACCTTGACAGATGTGATGTATGTGTCTGAGCTAAAGAAGAACTTGGTATCGGTCGCGATGTTAGAGGCCAAAGGCTACGATGTTGTCTTCAGTAAAGGAAAGGCATTCCTTAGACACATAGCCATAGGTCACACCAAGAGGATAGGGATTTGGGTCAAGAATCTCTATAAACTAGAGGTAGATGATTGTGCAACATTGAGTACAAAAGCAGAAATGGCGCAAAGCCAAGACATTGGTGAGTTGTGGCACAAGCGGTTGGGCCACTTGCATCATGGGACCTTGAAGATAATGCAACAGATATCTAGAGGACTTCCCAAAGGTAAACTTGAGCAAGTTGACACATGCAAAGGCTGTACCTTGGGAAATTACACCAAGTCTTCCTTTCATGATCAAGATTGTTGAGTAGAGGCTATCTTAAAGCGAGTTCATACTGATGTGTGTGGACCATTCTCGATGGCATCCACAACGAAGCAAAGGTATTATGTGATTTTTATTGATGATTATTCTCATAAATGCTAGATTTATTTCATGTAGAACATGGACCAAACCTTCACAAAGTTTTGTGAGTTGAAATATTTGGTGGAGAAAGAGCCAAGGAAGAAGACAAGGCCTTGAGAAGTGACAATAGTGGAGAATATGTCTCTCAAGAGTTTAAGGACTTATGTACAGTGGAAGGAATTAAACAAGAGTTAACGGCACCTCATAACCCAAAGCAGAATGTGGTGGTCGAGAGGAATAACATAACTATTGTAGGGGTAGCACGGGCGATGCTGCATGACCAAGGCCTACCACTTCACTTGTGGGCTTAGGCATGCAACACAATAGTTTATTTGCATAATAGAAGCTCGCATTGCATACTTGGGATGAAGACACCAGAGGAAGATTTCTCCGGTAAGAGACTAGATGTGGGTCACTTCAGGATCTTTGGCTCATCAGTATATTTCCATGTGACAAAGGATGCACAGAAGAAGCTTGAGCCGAAAGGAGAGTTGGGGATACTTGTGAGGTACACTGATACACCCCACAACTGTCGGGTGTATATGCCTACCAGTCGAAGGACAGTGGTTCGTAGAGATCTCAAGTTTGATGAGCAGAAAGCCATGCGAGTTTCCCTTGAGAGGGATCTCCAACTACAGGCTGTGGAGGAACTGTTGGTTCCTAAGGAGGAGGAGCCTTAAACTGATATAGAGTAGCCGCATGTAGAGGTTCCAAGAGTGGAGACATACACTCAAGCAAAGTCTTCCAAAGATGGACAGAAGCGCACAAGAGAAGTTGACAGATTGTTGATGGATGCGAGAGAGAATGTGGGAGAACCATCTTCTCAGTGCAGATAGAGGAGGTCACCTAAGAGGTTCACTGGATACATGTCCCTTGTTAGGGAATGTGTTGAGACCGAGCCATCTTCCTTTGAGGAAGTAGTGCAACAACCAATTTGGGTTGATGCTATGGTAGAGGAGTATGACTCCATAGTTCGTAACAGTGTTTGGGATGTGGTTTCGAGACCGAAGAACAAGTCAGTTGTGAGTTCCCATTGGCCTTACAAGGTAAAGCAAGCTATTGATTATAGTGTGGAGAATCATAAGGCAAGATTTTTTTTCCGTGGTTTTTCATAGGTCGAGGGGATTGACTATGATGAGAATTTTCTCCTATCACAAGGTACTCATCTATCATATCAAAGTTGGCACTATCTGCACAGATGGGTTGGAAGATCCATCAGAAGGATGTGAAGACTACATTCCTCAATGGAAAGATTGAGGAAGAGATGTACATAGAGCAGCCAGAAGGTTTTGGTACCTTCGATCATGAGTCGCATGTGTGCCAACTCAAGAGAGCTTTGTACGGGCTAAAGCAAGCACCTCGTGCTTGGTACACCAGGATAGACAACTACTTCACTGGGTTGGGCTTTACTAAGCGTGAAGGGGATGTGAACCTATACCAAATCATAGTGAAAGGTAAGCCATTGATCATTTTACTTTATGTTGATGATCTCATATTAACAGGTGATGATCAGTTGATCATGTCTTGCAAGGAGGAACTTGCAAGAGAATTTGAGATGAAAGACATGGGTCTCATTCATTACTTCCTTGGCATGGAAGTGTGGTAGAAGGATGGGGAGTTGTTTGTGTCTCAGGGCAAGTTTTCCAATGAGATACTTAGGAGATTCCATAATAAAAATTAAAATATTAATGTGAATTAATATAAAACTGTGTTAGAATGGTCCAAAAGTCATGGATCAATCCAGATCTAATCTTAGTCGTTGATTAGGTACTTAATCTCGACCGTTGATCTATCAACAAGAAAAGTATAAGAGGAGGCTTGAGGGTCACTTGGAGAACACACTAAGAGATCAAGATTCTGACTTTCTGGGGTTGGGTTTGCTAAGAAAGTTGAGAGAGTGATCAAGAGTTGAAGATGAAGGGCAGTGAATACAAAAGCAGAGAGGCAGAGATAGTATCAGGAGGATCAGTGTAGCATACAGGAATGCTCACGCAGAGGGCAAAAGTTGAAACTGCCGGGAACATTCAAAACTGCCGAAACAGATGGGAAAGCTGACACAGAGAGCAGAATCCAAAACTGTCAGGAACAGTTGAAACTACTAGGAACTGTCGGAACAGCTAGGAATGATGACACAGAGGGTATAAGCCGAAACTTCCAGGAACAGTCGGAACTGCTGGGAACTTTCTAAACAGCCGAGAAAGCTGATGCAGAGGGTAGAAGCCGAAATTGTCGGGAATATCCAGAACTGTCGGGAACTGCTGGAACAGCTAGGAAAGCTGACGGAGAGGGTAGAAGCTAGAACTGCCAAGATCATTTGAAACTGCCAGAACAGTCGGGAAAGCTGACGCAAAGGGCAGAAGCCAGAACTTCCTAGATTTTTCTCTGTAGGGTGAGCCGGATTTGGCACCCAAATTGTATTCTAAAACTGCTTAATAAATCAAACCCTTAGATAGCTGCACCAATTTTCCTCCATTGGGTTTTTCTAGGGACATTATTCCAAAAATAACGGTGTCATTTGTGTGCTTGTTTCTGTTTCCTTCAGTTGATGATCTGTAATGTATAGAGCGTGTACTTGTGTTGATTTTCAGTATTTACATGGTAAATAACTTTTTAATTAATCAGAACAAGTAGGAAGGAATAAATCAGAAAGTACATGGAGGGTTTCTAACTGTTAGACTCACAAACTTCAACACCTTGACCCCCGATTCACCATAGTCATCATTTTATGCATTTCCCAATAAGCCTACTATTATGGTGATTCTATACCAAAAGCCTGCAACTACCATAGGATTCCTCCTGAGCCTGGACTACCAATCACTATAGTCATAATTTTATGGCTTTTCCAATAAGCCTACTATTGTGGTGATTTTCTACCAGAATATTGCATCTACCATAGGATTCCTCCTAAGCCTAGACTACCAATCACTATAGTCATCATTTTATGGCTTTTCAATAACACTGCTACTATGGTGATTCTCTACCAGAAACCTACAGCTACCATAGGATCACCATGCTAATTCGGTTGACATCAATTCCAACATGCTCACAGCCACTAGCCATCCAGATAATGCCAATTGTTGAACATCATCTTCGAATAATTAGATGTCCTATTTATATCTATATACCAAAGGACAAAAGGAAGAAGTTAGATCCTACCAGTATGAAGGGCATATTTGTTAAGTATAGTATTTCATCAAAATTTTAGTACTTCTAGTCAACTTTGATGAAGAAGAGATACATATATTGTAACTTCCCCTTCCCACATTCACTCAAGTTCACTGGCCTTCCAGGGTAAACATGAGACAAAGAGTTACTACGACATGACCCGACCTCCCAGTTTTGGTTAAGGAAGTGAGGCCCACAAAGTGGCCACAAATTGACAGCTCACAATATCCCTCAGAGCTACAAGACACGCAGAGGCCAAAGGACCACCCCATGTGACCAAACCCTGAGTTGTAACTCTTTTTCACTGACGTAGACCCTCAACTGCATGTATGACAAGGCCTGGGTGCAGATATAGGCCTCAAACCAAATGCATAACATTGCCTCCATGCGGTTGTGACCTAACTTGCCCAGTTTAGAGGGTGTGTCCTAAGATCTGAGCATAATTACAGGCTAGCCTCCTACCCAAAACTTCCTAATACTTTCCATAATCATAATAGACATGACAAAAAAGTTAAACATCCAAACTTTGAGGCAGAACTTAACCTAAATTTCTTAGAATACACCAAAAATTTCATCAAACACATGGAAAACATGTAAGCTATAGGTCATGAACGCATATCTGATCATAAATTGATAGTGTTCATCTAAGAATCACTGAGAAGGATCTAAACCCTCTCCATATTCCTACAACAACACTTGTTAACCCATACATTCATCAACCAACCGATAACGAAGCAATTCCTAATAAGAGCCATAGATAATACACATCATATAACTAGTAAATAACCAACATAGAGACCACGGCAACTCAGCCATAATATCACTAACATAATCACTACAGATGCTTATAGATCATAATAAGGCAATGTCTCATATTAACATAAGAAAATACCAACCATGTCAGGGACTTCCATGTACCACCCAACCATAGATTGAGCTGAACCAAATCTCTCTTTCATCCAATCACCATCACGCCATATTCCAATCATGAATGTGGGATATCATGGAATAAATAACAACAAAACCAAACCAATGATTTTAAAGGCCAAACCACCTCAACCCTAAACCACAAAGATTCCACCTCCATGGTCACACATCACTAGCACCAGATCGGTCTCTACTCAAGTTATCCAGAGCTCCAGGAACTAGTAACTAAACCCACAGCCTTCCAGGGCTTTAGAGAGCTTGTCCAACCTGGCTCCGGGAAAAAGGAAAGCAACGTGACTTATCACATTCAAAACATCGTTTGATTATTTATAAGAATCCAAAATAAGCATGACAAATAGTGTAGTGTAGTACATTTACATTTGTTGGAGTTGGGAACAATATAATTGTTTAAATTAATAATACACGCGGGAAATCTATATATATATATTTAAATTAATAATAAACGTGGAATATATATTCACGTGTGTTTTGAAGCATATTTTCAGCATTTATGGCAAAAGTATTCTAATACCGCTGTATCTAAAATTGATGTGTTCTAAGATTGATTTATCCTAAGCAAGACAATACGCCAAGAAACTATGGAAAATTTGCAATGATGTATATGTTATGGAGAGAAGTCAGATATACACACAGCATATTGCTGTTATGAGAAGTTTCAATTTTCATTTTCCTGAGCATCGACTCTTTTTGTTGCTCGCCTGATTCTTTTGATATGCGTGTGTTGTTGCTTCTCTAACCACCACTGGTGGTGGGTATTTTTTATAAAAGCCCCCGAAGCCTCATCAATATCCTCTAACAACGTCCACTGCTGCTAGGTATGTTCCATGTACGCTTCAGCGGCCTCGTCGACTAACAACCACTGCAGATGGCAATTTTTTATGTAACAATCGATAGCTTCATCCATATCATTATCTTCTTCAACGGCAGTAACCTGATCATCATGATGGATATAATAATTAGCATCCGCAGGCACCTCATTAAATATGTCTTCCTCAGCAGCAGCAGCAACCGTCGGCTCATCGACCTCTTCTTCAGCAGCAACAGTGTCATCGATGTCTTCAGCAGCATTATTAGGAGCAGCGTCTTCAAGAGCAGCATCATCAGGAGCAGCATGATTAGGAGCCCCGTCAGCAACAGGAGCAGCAGCATGATTAGGAGACTCTTCTTCAGCAGCAGCATCTACATGATGATGATTATTATTGGTGGTGGCGATCTCCATCTCATCTTCTTCTTCTTCTTCAGCGGCATCATGATTAGGAGCAGCATGATTAAGAGCCTCTTCTTCAGCAGCAACATCTACATGATGATGATGTTTATTGGTGGTGGCGATCTCCATCTCATCTTCTTGTTGTTCTAATGCCCATTGCTTCCGCATCATTATGATGAAAGCATACGCTGACTTATTGATATCATCACTATTATTGATGACATCACCACCTGAAAATATTCCATCTTCATAATTCGGGATGACATCACCACCTGAAAATATTCCATCTTCATAATTCGCCTCCTTTAACTCAATTTCTGCATTCTTCTTTTTCTTGCCATTATTGGCCTTCTTCTTCTTGTGCATTTCCACATTCTTCCTTTTCTTGCCATTTGGAATCACTTTTCTTACTTTCTTAATTACTTGGACTTTTAGCAGCCCCTTGGGCGGAGCTATCAACGCTTGCTTTGCAAGCTTGAGAGGGGCACTCAGCTTATTCATGACCGCTAACTTACTAACAGAACAGCGTGCAGTGCAGTGAGAAATAACTCGCAGGCTGCTGGCGGTAACAAATCAAAGGAGGTGGATTTCAGAGTATGCAGCCACGGGAATAGAAAAAAGGAGGTGGATTTCAGAGTATGCAGCTAAGGGAGCAGAGAAGAGGAGGTGGATTTGAGATCAGCAGAAGAAAAGGGAAATATAAACAGTATTTCCTGGTCGTCGCTCAATTCTATGTCGGAAACTCTTCCTCCTGCTTGTTGGTTAAGTGTATGTCAAGTCTATGTTCAGTTGTTGGTTAAGTCTAAGTCTTATTTGTATTTTGTTAATGTGCATGTCAACTCTAAGTCGGAAAATTGTATCAGACGTGCAGGTGGGTTGTGGTTGCATGCCCTCCACCTTCCACAAGCCAAAAGCATGAGATGATTATTGGTAAATACTAATCAGCCTTTTTTTAGCAATTGCTGAAAGCGTATCGAAGCATGCCACGCTGTCTGATTCAATCCGTTTTCGGTGATTTATTCCGGCCGTGAGCCGACGATCTGTATTTCTAGGAGTTCGCTGCCCTATGTGGATCACCAGATTGATGGAAGTCATGGTATTGAGAAGTTATCATATTCACAAGTGTCAATGTACGTTAATATTTTAGTATTTTTGAATACTAAGTGGAGTCTAACCCAAATGAGTCCAAGATGGGTATAGAACACAATCATGACTCAAGTCCTAATGGAAAATGTGTATAGAAATTAAAGGAATAAAATGATGAAATTAATATTTTTCGATTTAAAATATTTTAAAGTTTTTATGTTTTTTCAAGTATATTTTTTATAGAATAAGTTAGAAATTGATGAATTTAATTGTTATTTCTCATTTTTATTTTTTCTAATATTTAAATAGAAATTTTAGTATAACATGATTCCATGTGATTAATGGAAATTTATCTTTTACCAGTTTTAACTTAAGTTAAATACATCATTGAAATTTCCAAAAAAAAATCTTATAATTTAATAAAATAACCAATTATTATGTTACATAATACAGTGTGTAATTCAATAAAATTGCCCGTTATTATTTTACATAATTTATTAAATATAATACATTTACATTTTAAAAAAATTAATAATATTTTTATGATGATGATGATGATGATGATGGTTAACGTCCACTCAGACCAAATTGGTCTATCGGACCTACAATTTACTTAATTTTTACTTGTCTGGCTCCTCGTCTTTCTTGGCGAGATTGGTGTTGTAGCTTTCTTTCTTTTCTCTACGGTCTTCCAATTTCCTTTGTCTTGCATCTCCTTCATCTCTTCTGGTTCTTGAGACATTGGTGTTTTAGCTTCGCGATCTATAGTCGGAGAAGTTTGGTTTAGGAGATCTGCTTCGCTGTTAAATGAAGATTTATTTTCTACGGTTTTCAAATCCTCATAACTGTTGATTTGTTGGGGCGGGCTTTCTCCTTGCTTTCTTTGAGAGTTGTTTCCTTCTTCCTTGATTTTTTGTGACTCAGAGTTTTCTCTAGAATAATCTTCTTTGATGATAGTGTAGTGTTCTTTTTGTGCTCCTTCCCACCATGTAGATCTGTGGTGGTTTTTTCTAGCAAA